>JASDQU010014560.1:0-31525 GCA_032191745.1 Picea mariana | reverse complement strand
ATATAATTCACACATAAGGTATTGTACCTTCTCTTCCCGATCTCTGAAACATGAAATAAATTCTGGTACAGTGGCAAATGAAATGGGTTTACCTGCTATGATGGCCTTCACTCTCAACAATAGATACCGTTCCAGCAAGAATAAAAGATAATTAGTGGTAGGGGCTCTGAAATTGATGGCATCAGAGTAGACATCACATATGTGTTTGATTTGCTCCAAAGAATTTTCCAATTGGGTTTGCACCTTTTTGATCTTCTCTTGGGCTTTGGTGAGTGAAACATAGGTCTCACCCTCTGTTGTTGTCATGTCCTTCAATTCTTTAACAATTCTTTGATATTCAGTCCTGGTTACCATTCCATGTTGGTGTTGGACCAATGCTTGCTAGGCTTGTGTAAGTTCTGCTTTTAGTCCATCGATGGTGACACTCTCTGCTTGAGATTGAGATGCTTGATATTCTTCCATAGCGCTCATCTCTTCCTTGGATTGAGTTAATGCTTGCTGGGTCTATGCAAGCTCTGCTTCCAGTCTATTCATGATAGTACTCTGTTCTTGGGACTACTCTGTTATAGTCAGTAATTCATCTCTGTTTTGAGTCAGGGTTTGTTGAGACTGCAGTAGTTCTTCCTCCAGTCTCCTAATAGTAGCATTCTGCTCAAAGAGTTGAGTTGTTTCCTCTAAAATCAAAGTGTATGTCTGTATCTCATCATCAACCATCTCTTGTGTTTCTACAGGAATTACATCTTCATCCTGAACTACTGATTCTTCTACCACTAATTCCTCAGGGTCTATCTGTATCCCTACAGAAGTTGTACTAACTTCTTTCTTAGGAATAGGGTTTCTTCCTTGCATTCTGCCCCTTTTGTTTTTCTTTCTTATGTGGATCTTATCTGCTAGTTCTAACTATTCCCTCAATTCCTTGATAATCTCTTTGACTTTTCCCACCTTCTGCTTTAATACCCCAAACCTCTTAGACTTTTTCTTCAACAATTTGTTTTCTTTCTTTAATTTCCTAATTTGTTTCTGGCTTTTGGCTGATTTCTGTTTATGAGGGATTTCAAGGTCTTCTTCATTCCGGCCAGCAGATGGTTGTCCCCATGTTCCTTCCAAGTGCTCTGGTTGTCCAAGAGGGTCTCTTATTTCAAAAAGAAATTCCTCCTATGCTGTGTCATCTGGAAAAGACATTTCAATATCAGGAAAGTCTTCAGTTGGTTTTGAAGAGGAGGCTGGTTCTGGGTCTTTTTCCAGATTATTTTCATCTCTTTCAGTTAAGGTTCCTAAGTTCCCCAAAACCTGAGCTATTTCTATCTCATAGCTCTTCAAAAAGTGTCTTGTTAGGTGCTTTGTTGCAGGTTGGGTGTCTCCTTGATCATCCTTTTGTGGTGTCGGCTCTGCTTGTTCAATTGCTTGAACATTTTCCTGTAGAGGTTGTTCTATGAAATTTTGAAGTTCTTCAAGGTGCTCTGTTGCATCCTGAATTGCTTCAGTTGTTTCCTAAGTTTTTCTGCTTCTCTTCCTTGTCCCAGGGGGGGATCTAGGAGAAGCCATTGTTCTCTTCTTCCTTTTTGTTAATTCTTGTGTCTGTGAGGTCTGGGTCTCAGTGATTTGAGCAGGTTCTGCTTCAACTTCGGTTTGAGGCAGTGGAATTTCTCTTTGGGTGGTAGTCGCCTACTCTAGTTGTGGAGGTCTACTGGCCTCAATCGAATTCTCGCAAGTCAACTGAGTTTGACTCAATGCTTTATCCACTATTAGTTTAACTAGTCTATAGTGGCTGATAATAGTAACAGGAACCCTGGACTTTTGTGTTCTTAAGGCAACTTCATGCAATATGGTATTCAGGAAGAAAGGTAGATTAAGTACTAACTGTTGCTTCAAGGCTGCCAGCAATTGAGTCAAAATCACCCGATGGGGTACCGCTGAACTATCCCCACTAGTTCCTTCCATGGTTCATTGAGGGTATTGGGATTAAGTCCCTTTCCTTTTTTATCCAATTCTTCCCAGGGTTCTATGAAATTTTCCATAGCTTCCCTCAGCTTCACGTATTTCCCTGTCCATTGAATGCCTATGTTAGGGAGGCCTGTGACTTTTGCTATGATTTCCTAGGTAACTGAGATTTGTATGCCTTGAATCGTAGAGATTTCTCCTTGCAGGTTTTGAAAGAATTCAAGCGTGACGTTTGTGTCATATCCTTGCAAGCGGCTGAAGTACTTGGTCCACCCTAGGAGATGTAGGATTTCTCTTGCCTATTCTGTAACCTGGAGTAATGTCGGCTCTCTGCCCACACTTCTGCCACCCATATTTTTGTGAAAAAGAAAGAACGACTGTCGTTCCTATTTACAAATTTGGTTAGACCAGCTTTGGAGAAGCAGATACCAAAAATAGAAAATATCAGTGACATCGAATGTATAAAGACATGGGTTTTGTATTTATTACAATCATTACATCTAGTTGGGAAGTGTGTCGATCATACCCCTCATTAATGTAGAGGTCGTCCTCAACCATCAGTGTAGGCAGAAGTAATGAGTGTAGGTATTTTTGTGTGAGAGGTAATGATTGTGTTGCCACTGCCAGTAGGGACTAATCATATATAATTTTCAAAAACACACGTGCCACCAAAAATCATTTAAATGATAGTCCGTTGGATGTGTGGAATTTGTAAATTTATTACACCTATGTTAAAAAAATGATTTATGGATAAATCAATCAAAAATAAATTAAATCTGTTCATTTTTTTTTTAATATTCCACATAACATAATATTGTTTCTTTTCTGGGTGATTGAGTATAACTGATATGATAGCCTCATTATTTGAGTAAAGGAGATCTAGAGACATGCAGAAAATTGGTATTTTGAGATAATATTCCATACCACAGGCAGAGCCGCTACTGCCCGCAGGCATCCATAGCCTTGGCAGGGTTTCCTTTTAACCCTTAGATGAGCCTTTATCCTTAATACACATGCGAATTATCTTTTTTCAAAAAGACCATTATCCTAGTTTGGTATCCAGATGATGATAATGCCACTCACTAGATTATAACTTAAGTGAACAAGCCAGCTCGTGATGAGACCTCTTGTTTTTTGACAAAAGAAAATGTCAAAGGCCATTGCCCTGGTGTGGTAGCCATAGTGGGAATGTCACTTACGTTAGTATCCTATGATCGTGGTAGGTTGGCTCATGATGAGACCCCCCGTTCTTTATGAAAAAGGTTTTTATTGTGTATCTTTATTTGTTTGTATCTTTTCTTAATAAATATTTGAATTGTCTTTTCCCAAGAAGACCATTACCCTGGTTTGGTAGCCAGATTATGATAATGCCACTCACTAGATTGTAACTTAAGTGAACAAGCTAGCTCGTGATGAGACTTCTTGTCCTTTGACAAAAGAAAATGTCAAAGGCCATTACCCTGGTGTGGTAGCCATAGTGGGAATGTCACTTACGTTAGTATCCTATGATCGTGGTAGGTTGGCTCATGATGAGACCCCTTGTTCTTTATGGGAAAATTTTGTTATATATATATATATATTTATTTTTTTATTATTATTATTATTTTAAGGGAGGCTCATCTACTCCTTAAGAGTAAGGGATGGTATAAGGAAGTGTAAAGATGCCAAGTAAAAGTGTGCTGAAGACTCCTTATAATATAGAGGCAGAATATGATTCAAGTATATTTGTATATATAAGGGAAAGAAACAACTTATGGTGGTGATCGATTATGAACGAGGTTCAAGATATTTCGGAAAGATTATTCGACGAAAAAAATAAAATTTGATAAGGTGTGAGAGACCATCCACAAAATAATGACAGATCGTTGTAATGATGATTAGAAACAGTGCTGGTGGAAATTATTTGATGAAATCCACACTTATGGAGGAATGGCTAGCATTTGAATAGCAAAGAAGGAAATGACAATCGCGTGAAAAGGAACAACAATTGTTCCATTCAAAAAAAGGAATAGCGGGTGCACGAAAAAGGAACAACAGTTGTTCCGTTCGAAAGGAGCAGTAGGCGCGCAAAAAGGAACAACAATTGTTCCATTCAAAAGGAGCAGCAGGCACACAAAAAAGGAACAACAATTGTTCCATTCAAAAAGGAACAACAATTGCGCAAAAAGGAATAGCAGTTGTTTCATTCGAAAAGGAACAATAGGCGTGTGAAAAAGGAACAACAGTTGTTCCATTCAAAAAGGAACAACAAGCACACAAAAAGGAACAACAGTTGCGCGAAAAGGAACAACAGGCGCGCGAAAAGGAACAACAGTTGCACGAAAAGGAACAACAAGCGCGTGAAAAAGGAAAAGAATCGTTATAAACATGTAAAAGACAGAGTCTGTGTGATAAGACAAAACAAGATTATGGAATAGAAAAAGGTGCTAATTGTAGTTATTTGTCCTGGTTCTTGTTTCCTAGATGACTTTTTATAAAACAAAGAAAAGCTAACCACTCAGTTGGAAAACTATGTACAATATGTACAGTATAAAAAAAATACATCATTTATGGAGTTGGGGTGGCTTGGTTACCTTCCTAGCCAGCCAAAATCTGCACTGTAGGGTCTTTACTTACTTCTTGATAGAAAGAATCTTTTGAAGGTGGCTGGTGGTAAAGTCATAGCCAATGTCCATTGACCAGAAAGGGTGATCCAGACCCATCAATGGTGCTCAAAGTAATTGCGCCATTATCATGGACTCTGTTAATTTCATATGACCCTAGCCATCGTGTCTGTAATTTCCCAAGAAAGTCCTGAAATCTAGAATCATATAGGAGCGCCCAGTCGCCCTTCTTGAATGATTTCTTCTTCATATGCTTGTCATGCCAAGTTTCTCTCTGTCGCTGGATAACAACTGTGTGCTCCAAAACAGACAAGCATGCTTCATCCAATTCGTTGAGTTGCTGAAGGCATCGTTTATGTGCTTCTGTAAGATTTAGTCCAATTTCCTGGGCCATTCTTAGGGTCTTGATCTCTAATTTGATTGGGAAGATGGGTTCTTTACCATAGACTATATGGTAAGGAGAGTAGCCAGTGGTGTTATGCCAGGTTGTCCGATAAGCCCATAAGGAATTTGGGAGTTCAGTAGCTCAATTCTGTCGATTTGTTGAGACAGTCTTCGTTGGGATTGCCTCTAGGACCTTATTGGTGCTTTCTACTTGCCCATTTGCTTATGGGTGGTATGGAGAAGTAACTCTGTGCTTAATGTGATAGCTGTCTAGGGTGGTGGTGATTCTATGGCCTATAAATTGTGACCCTCCATCGGTAATTATTTCTCTGGGTAGTCCATACCGTACAAACAATTTGAAAAGGAATTTGATGACTACTTCTTCTGTTGCATTTGGTAAAGCTTCCGCCTCTACCCATTTGGTCATGTAGTCTGTTGAAACGATAATATAGGCCTTTTGATTTGACTTTGGATTAAAGGGGCCAACAAATTCTAGCACCCATCTTTCAAATGGTTCTATGACTACTTGTGTTTTCAAGGGCATTTCATCAGCCTGACTTGGCTTCCCCATCCACTGACAGCTGTCACATGTCTAAACATATTTCTTGGCATCTCTAAATATTGAGGGCCAATAATAGCCCATCTGTAAGATTTTGTGTCCAGTCCTACGATCTTCAAAATGCCCCCCACAGGACTTGTCATGTCCTACTTTCAGTATTTCATAGATTTCGTCCTCTCGTATGCATCGCCGGATCTAGAGATCAGCTCCCGTGTGGAAAAAATATCCACTGATCCAAGTGAATCATGTGCTATGCTGGACGATCAGTCATCTTTCCTTTGATGATAATGTGTCGGTAATCTTCCCGCTGCTAGATAATTTGCTACGTCAGCATACCAAGGTGGTTTTGTGTCGACAACAAACAAATGCTCATCTGGGAATTGGTCCTCAATTGTTAATCAATCGTCTATTTTTGGGATGCGGGATAGGAAGTCTGCGATAAGATTTTCTCTCCCGAGTCGATATTTGATGGTGATATCAAATTCCTGCAATAATAATAACCATCGAGTGACCCGTCCATTAGTAATTGGTTTATTATCTAGATATCTAATGGCAGAATGATTAGTATATAGGATAACTGGATAGCCTGTTATATAATGACAAAATTTATTGATGGCATGTATAACAACTAAGAACTCTTTCTGTGTTATTGTATAATTAATTTCAACTAGAGTTAGATTCTTGCTAATGAAATAAATGGCATAGGGTTTCTTTTCTTCTTCTTGTCCAAGAACAACGCCTATGGCAATGTCTGAGGCGTCGGTGGAAATTTGGAATGGTATTTTCCAATTAGGTCCTCTCAACACTGCTGTTGTTGAGATCAATTTCTTGAGTCCTGCAAAAGCCACATCACATTTGTCAGACCATTGAAATTCTACATTACCTGTCAAAGCATGTAAGGGCACAACGGTTTTTGAAAAATTTGGCATAAATCTACGATAGTATCCTGAAGCACCAAGGAAACTAAGTACCTTAGTTTGTGTGTGGAGTAGGTAGATTAAGGATTACCTCAATTTTTGTTGGGTCTACTCTAATTCCATCTAAAGAAATGCAATGCCCTAATACCACACCTTCTGTCATCATCATGTGACATTTTTCGTGACTTAAACATAATTTGGCAGCGATGAACCGTTCCAATGCCTTCTCCAGATTATTCAAGGCTTGATTGAAGTCATCGCCATACGGGGTGAAATAATCCATGTAGACTTCAAGCCCTTCACTAATCAGGTCATTGAATATGCTCAGAATGGCCCTCTGGAATGTAGTTGGAGCGTTACAAAGTCCGAAGAGAAATACTTTGTAGGCAAAGGTACCCCAAGGACATGTGAATGTCGTTTTATCCTAATCTTCTGGGGTAATCTGGATCTGATTGTAGCAGCTGAAACCATCTAGGAAAGAGAAGAATTTTTTCCATTCCAAGGTATCTAGGACCTGATCGATGAAAGGTTATGGAAAATGGTCTTTTTGAGTAGCTTTGTTTAGTTCCCTGTAATCAACATAGATTCGCCACTTCCCGTTTTTCTTTGGGATGATGACTAATGGGGAAACACATCAACTATCTGAGATAGGGTATATAAAATTTGCGTCCAACAAATTTTGTAGCTCTTCTTTAACAATATCTTTGAGGTGGGGGTTTAGTCTTCTTTGTGGTTGTCGGATAGGTAGGGCGTCTTTCTCAATATAAATGTGGTGTGTGTAGAGTTGTGGATCAATACCTTTCATATCAGAGTACTCCCAGGCAAAAGCTTGCTTGTATTTAGAGAGAGGGTTTGGATTAGCTTTTGTTGTTGTTTCTCTTCTAGGTTGGAATTAATGTTTAGAGACTTCCTTGGTGTGATCTCAACGGATTTGTTGTTGTGAACAATGGTAGTCGGAATTTGTTGCTCCATTAAATCTTCCAGCAGGTCTCCCTGTGCTTCACAGTCTAGAACAACTTGGAGCATCTGGCATGTTGGGTTACTTACAACGGTTGGGTTGTTAATAAACCCATTGATTACATCATCCTCTAGATGATTCTTAAGCTTGAGGGCTTCTTCCATTGTGAGTGGGGCACACAGATCCTTCTCTGGATATCATGGTGGTGGCAATTGCGGGTGTACGATTGTTGGACTAGGTTTGACTGGAGGATATAAGATGAGATTCCTTGTAACCCCTCCTCTAGCAATTTTCATTGTACTCGATCGGTAGCCTATGTATGCATCAGATGTCGTGAGCCATGGTTTGCCCAATATCAATGGATTCCCTTCAAGTCCACTTCTTGGGTTGATGATGAGAAAATCTGTGGGATATTCCCAAGAATCAACTGAAATGGCTATATCATGTAGTGTGCCGAGTGGTTTGACCACTGATCGATCGACCAATTGAAACATAATCGGGGTTGGGTCGAAAGAGTCAAGACCTAGGGCATTGCAGGTTTCCATAGTTAGAATATTGATGGCCACCCCCAAATCAACTAGGGTATTTGGAAAGGAACATCCCTGAATATGAAATGTTACTATGGGGCTCCCTGGATCTGCATATCTGACTGGTGTTTCTCTACCCAAAATTAGATCAGATAAGGCTCCCACTACATGAACTGTTGATGATGAATTTTTTATTTTTCTGACAGGCTTCCTCCCACATAGCTCCTTGATTATCTTTGCATAGATCGATATGTCTTGTAGGGCTTGCAGGAGTGGAATTTTGATGTATAAATTCTTGAGTTCCCCTACAATGTCAAAGTCAGGATATATGGTGGGTTTCTCTATCATCACTCTTTCGGGGATTGCAGGGGAGGGAATTGCATCCTTATCAGAGTCTTGTGATTCGACTGTGTTCCTACCTTGCCTGATTTATTTTTTTATTACCACAGTCGAGGGTGTTATTGTTGGTTTCTTTTCATTCCCCTATTCTTGGGGAACGTCATTTTTTTCGGGGGAGATTATGCACCCCGATCTTAGTCGAAGTTCATTGCACCCTACTGGATTGATTTCCCCTTCTCCACTTTCCATAATTTGGACGAGCTAAGCTGGTCTATTATTGGGATTTGGGTGGGGTTAGGCAAGTAATTGAGGGCGCAATTGTGATTGGGGCAATGGGAGTGGATTTTGTAACAGGGGTTGGGTTTGAGAGGTCATCCCCATAGGTTGGTTATTCATCCCCATGGGGCGCTTCCAGTTCTAGTTCCAATTTGGGTTTTGGGCAGTCGAGTTAGGCCATTGTGGAGGGTAGGTATTATTCGAGTTTTTCCAGGATGAGGTGGGGTATTGCGAATTGGGCCAATTGGAACTTGTGGTTGGTTGATTTTGCCAGTTGGGGTTTGTGGCGGGCTAGTTTGGCCAGGTAGGAATTGCAGGTGGGTACTACTGGGGCTGCCAGTTCTAATTAGTAAATGGCTAGCTCTGCCATGTGCTGCCAAAATTTTGTTGTTGATTATACTGTCCAGGAAAGAAAGAGGAAGGGTCCTGAAATGCATTTTGAGGCCGGGACTGCCACTGATGGCACTGAGCCATCAGATATAATGGCTATGTTTCCTCTTCTTCTTCTTTGAATACAACTTTCAATCCAGGGAGTGATGGGAATTCATCCGTGTCGTGATCCTTGGCGCAAATAGGGAAAACCCGAACTATATCCAAGGGGCATTCCCTTGGATCATGTTTCCTTCTGCACCTATGGAGAAATATAACCAATGTCTGCTCTGCTTCTACCTTTTTTTGTTTGGCCTGCAATACATCCAATTGTGTAGTCAGAGTGCTCAAAAAATCTATTTGAAAGTTTTCTAGGAGATTACCAACTTCAGCTCGCGTAACACCCCCACTGGTGATATTGTTGTTTCTTGTGAGGGACGTCCGCATTCCTGACCAGGTCCGTGTACTTCCTCGTGAGCACCTAATACACAATAGAACAATGTCTTCATAATTTTCTTCATAAATGTCACCTTTCCCCATTGAATTCAATGTTTCTACCCATTCATCTTTCATGCCTTTTATCAGATTTGCTTTGAGTACTTCACTTGGTAATGTACCATAGGGTGATCTTTGCAAATTATATTGAAATCGTTCGACATATTCTTCTAATGATTCATTTTCTTTTGCATTCATTTGAAAGATTTCATCTTTTAGGTCTCTGGTTCTGCAATAATCTTGATATTTTAACAAAAAGGTTTGTTTCATCTGGTCCCATGAATTGATGGTTCCACCTCCCAATCCCATGAACCAGTGTAGGGTTTCTCCCTTCAAGGGAGTGGGGAATAGTTTTAATTTTTGGGGTTCAGAGGTGTAATCATACCCTCTACATAGGACATCGAATTCAAATAGGAATGTATCTGGGTCTTCTGAAATCAATCCATGGAAGGTTGGTAGGTTTTGTAAGGGGATTGCTTTCATGGGGGCATTGGCAATTTGGTCAACTATTGGATACTCCAGCATGGAGGTTTGGGGTTGTTGTTGATTTGGTTGTGCCATTTGATCGAAAATGTGCCCAAAATTTTCAAGAGGTTCTTGATTCGGGTATTCTATTTGAAATTGTTAATTATTTGGTCTCCCAGAGAATTTGATTGCACTCCCTTTATCTGGAATTTTGGATATGCCTTTTTCTTTCGCAGGAGACTCAGGGTCAAGTGGTGATGGTGGGTATGCCTTAGCAACCCCGCTAGTTTCTCCTATTCCCTCCTCCAGATTATTAGAGCTTCCCTCTTCTAAGGGGTTGAGCAGTGGGAGATCTATATTCTGAAAGCTCTGCTCAGTCCCTTCAGTTTTTCTATGAATCTCAGCGTGGGCTGTAGTTGGTGAAACTACTGCCTGAGGGATTCGGGTGGGTCCTTTCCTAGGTCCAACCGAAGCTTGAGATTCACCCTTTTTGATGATTTCGTCTATGAAAGTGCTTCTTCCAGGGATCATCGAACCCTGGGTTTTGGTAATTTTTGGTGGGGGTTTTGGTTTTTCAAGATCCTTCTTTCTAGTCATACACACTTCCCACAACAACAAAAGAAATTTCAACAAAAGAAAACACCTACGAAGCCTCTTAAGTGTCAACTGGAGGTAAGCATTGGCATAAGCGTTTTACTTATTACCTTCGTAGGTTCTTACCTTCCGTATTCAATACCTGGTCCTCCAGAGACACAACCTATGCTACCTTTGACATTCTCCTCGGCAACGGTGCTAAAATGTTGGTGTTTAAAGATGTCCTAAAAACAACCTTAGTTTAACATTAATTTATCAACCCAGAGATTCATCTTTTATCTCAAGAATATCAACAAAGTCTATGCAGGTAGCCTAAAATCATGTAGCTAAACCAAATATGAGTTCATCAACAATCAAGTTCTTCAAACATTCACCAAAGATTATAAGAACTAATGGAAGTGAAATCTGGTTACTAAGATGATATAAAGTGGAAAGGAACTAATCAATCTATTGAATTATCTTAACTAAAAAGCAGTAATTAAATCTAAGTAAGGACTTGCAAAATCAACTATCAATTATGAATTCTGATTACTGGAAAGGAAATAACGAATTACTCTATCTATAGAAAGAAACAACAATTGTAATATAGTCGGAAGGGACAACTAATGTAACTTTTACTGAAAGGAACAACTATCATAACTTTTACCGAAAGGAACAACTATTGTAACTTTAACCGAAAGGAACAACAATCGTAAATCTAAGGAAAAGGAACAACGTGGATGAAAATGTGAGGAACTGTCAAGAAACAACTTTAGAAATGGAAATATTAACGACAATCATTAATACTTGAGGGAAATGTCTGTCTTCTATACGCAAACAATCATAAAATCATTAACACACTTATGCATTTATCCTTGGCTATTGTAAAAGAGATCTGAATCACAAAATAGAAATCAAACTTCAAACTAATACAATTATAGAATGAGACAGTAGCTCCTTCAGACTAAGCCCTTGGTCTTCAAAAGTACTGCTACAAGAAACTTAGAACACAAAAATGGTAGAAACACTCAAAACTTTCATTGATTCCATAGCTGGTGAAACATTTACAAAAACTGCTTGCGCAGAGCAATTCTGAATCTAAATACTTGAATGCGTTTTTTCCTTCTTTTTTCTGGATCTATTACCCTCTTATATATTACAATAATCTGGGTAAATCAAGCTATCCTGAGGATCGAAAGATCCTCAGGATTTCTTTACTATTATAAAGTTACAATATAGAAAATGCATTATCTTCAAAACTGCTTTGCGCCTAAAAAGTCTTCAACCTCCAATAGCTTGCGCATAGCCAAGATCTCTTTGGTTATCATTGACAGTTATTTGTCCAATTTTGCAACAAAATCAAACCATTCCAATCGTAATTTATAATCTACTTAATAAAAATTCAATAACAACCCTAAGAGACATATTAATCATGTTATTTCCTATTTATCCTTAACTATCTAAAGAAACAATCAAAATCATATCATGACCTGTGGAAAAAAGGAAGATATTTATACCTTTTTCGTAACCCAACAAGTATATTCATTTGTTTGTCAGATTTGAGACTGCCTCCATTGGAGGCTTTCACCCTCATATCTGTCTTAGATGCCTCTGGGAGGTTTTCATCTAGGATTTTTATCCTCATTTTTTTCATATCTCTTTATTGGGATGGATTGAGAGTATTTATGCTATCAATCACATCCATATTTTGTTTCCTCACTGTTGTTGTGAATTCTTCTTTTGTTAAGGGATTATTGTAAGTATTTATTCTGAAGTCATTCACTAGTAGGGATATTCCATCCTCATCAATGATTCTAATTTGAAATGAACTATTATCATAAAAAATTTCAATAATGTAGGGTCCTAACCACCTAGTCATGAACTTCCCTTTGAATTATTTAAATTTGAGTCATATAACAAATCCCAATCCCCTTATTTGAATTTGTTGTACTCAATATTCTTGTGATGATAATATTTTCTTTGATGCGTCACTACTTCAGTGTTTAAGAGGGATTGCATCATGTACTAATCTAAGGAATTTAATTGGCTCAACCTTTCTCTTTTTGTTGTTTGTAAATTCATGTCTAATTCATTTGTTTTTCTTAATGTATGATATTCAAATTCAGTAGGGAGCATGGATTTCTTACCATAGACCAATTCAAAAGGAGTAAGCCTTGTAGTAGTTTTGCATGTAATGTTGTATTCCCATGCTTCTTCTATGAGCTTCTTTGACCAATATTTCTTGTTCATGCTTACTATTTTGGTGAGGATGTTTTCTAGCTCTCAGTTTGTGAATTTGGCTTGCCCATTTTCTTGAGGATGGTAGGGTGTTGACTTTTTGTGGTGGATGTTATGTTCCTTCATGATTTCTTCAATGAGTCCTGATGTAAATTGAGGGCCTTGATATGTGAATATCTCCCTTGGATAAACAAACTTTGAGAATACACACTCTTAGAGGAATGCAACTACATTTGATTACGTGGCATCCTTCATGAACCTTACTTCATCTGATTTTGTTAGATAGTATGTGCATACCAATATGTGTTTCTTTTTCCTTGGTGGAGGATAAATTGGCCCTATGAATTCCATACCCACTTTTCAAATGGTTCCAATAATAATTGGGGTTGTAAAGGCATTTCATTCATCCTTGTAGGTTTCCCCATTCTCTTACATTCATCACAATGTTAAGTGTATTGTTGAGCATCTCTATGTAGGGCTGGCCAATAATATCTAGATTTTAATATCTTATAAGTTATCCTCTTGACTACATATTGACCTCCACATGGTTCATCATGAAAATAATGTAGGATATCATGCACCTCATCTTCTCTTATGAATCTCCTCAAAATTTGGTTTGGGAAAAGTTTGACCAAATATCATGCAACCCAAGTGTAGGTTAAACTTTTCCAAACAATATTCCATCTCTCCTTGTAGGAGAAGATGGAACTTTGTTGTTGTTAGATAATTTGCTATATCATAAAACCAAGGGGTTTGTGTTGATATGGAAAACATGTTCTCATCTAGAAACTGGTCATCGATCATACCTTCTTCAGTAGTGCTAGTCAACTTGGATAAAAAATTTGCAACTACATTTTTCTTGCTAGGCATATGAAGAATTTTTAAATCAAATTGTTGTAATTAAAAAAACCATCAAATCATTCTATCATTAATGGCAGGTTTATTCATCAAGTATCTAATGGTAGCATGATTTGTATGTACACAAATTTTATACCCTGTAACATAATGTTTGAAATTATTGAGAGCATGGATGATTGCTAAAAGTTCTTTCTCTGTAGTAGTGTAGTTGATCTCTGCACCAACTAGATTTTTACTTATGAAATAGATTACCTAGGGTTTATTGTCTTCATTTTGTCCTAAGACTAATCCTAGATCCTTTTCTGATGCATCAATGTGAATGTGAAATGGAAGAGCCAAATTGGGACATTGTAATACATGAGCAGTTCAAAGTTTCTCTTTTATTGTCTCAAAATCTTGTTGGTAGTTCAAGGTCCAACAATAATCTATATATTTGGACAACAAGGTAAAGAGAGGAGAGGATATCTTATTGAAATCCTTGATGAACCTTCTATAGTATCCTGCATGTCCAAGGAAACTTCTAATGTCTTTTGGTTTCAGAGGTGTAGGAAGTAGGGTGATAGTTTTGATTTTGTTTTTGTCTACTTCAGGAAGGAAGGCAGTTTTCTAAGGAGGATTCACAGGAAGGGCCCCTACCTAACCTCTCCTTACCTAGGACATTATCAAGTCAAGAAGAGACTATTAGGTAATTTTGGAAATAGATACTTAACCCATAATACATTCATAATTAAATAGGTGGTTTCGGTTCCCGTCATACCTACCCTCCCTGTGGGTCAAGGCCATTCCTACCTAAGTGAGTCAAGATGTACCATGCCTACTTAGTGGGTTAAGGTTCCCATATCACCTAAAATAACCTTCAATCTCTCTGGAGGACATATGATTTTCTAAAAAAATCAATTCATTCATCATCATATTACATTTTTCATTGTTGAGGGACATGTTCATTTCTCTACATCTTTGAAGAACTTTATCTAAATTGTATAAGGCTTCATAAAAACACTTTCCATAAGGGTTAAAGTCATCCATGTATATCTCAAATTTTTCTTCAATGAGTTCTGAAAAGATGTTGAGAATTTCTCTTTGGAAAGTGGTTGGGGCATTACATAGGCCAAAAGATAATACTTTGTAAGAAATTGTTCCCCAAGGACAAGTGAAGGTGGTGTTGTCCTGATATTTGGACTAATATGAATTTGGTTGTATCCACTAAATCCATATAAAAATAAAAAATACTATTTTCCATCTAATACATCCAAGACTTTGTCAATAAAGGGTAGGGGGGAATGATGTTTTCTGGTAGCCTTGTTTAACTCTTGGTAATATAAACGTATCCTCCATTTCCCATTCTTATTTGGAACAATAACTAGAGGAGAGACCCATTCATTGTCTAAGATTGGATATATGAATCCATCATCTAGAAACTTTTGAAGTTCTTGTTTAACTATGTCTTTCATTGCAGGGTTCATCCTTTGTTGGGGCTACCTAATAGGTTTGCATTTATCCTTGATTTAAATATGTTGATTACATATAGAAGGATAGATTCCTTTCATGTCTTTATAATCCCATGAAAAATATTGGATATTTATTTTCGACACATCTAATATATTTTGTTCTTGCTGACTAGTAAGTTTATTGTTGATTTTGAGTGTTTTTGCAGGGCTAATGTCTACAATTTTGATAGTGGGATGTTCTATTTCAGAAGTGAACAAATCTATCCATAATTATCTTTTATTTTCAACAAAATTTTTAGATCTATTAAACTTCATTTATCTCTTCTATTTTCACATCATTTGGATATTGATTTTGCAGAAAATTTTCAAGGAAGGGGTCCTCATCAATTGTACTATCAGTCAGGGAAGTGTTGAATGTATATATGGGATAGGAAGGTTTTTGTGTCGGTTCTTCTTCCACTTCCACCCACATAGGAAAATTTAATGTTATCAAAGGTTGGGAAGGAGGATAGAGAACAATTTGTTTTGGGATAGGCCATTAATGATAGTCATATTTCTTGCTCTACAACCAATGTATGCATCTATTGTGCCCAGCCAAGGCCTTCCCAAAATGACAGGATATCCATTATATTGATACTTGGGTTGAAGGACTAGGAAGTTAGTGGGTAATCCCAAGAATCAATAGAGATTATGATATATTCCAACATGTCTTCAGGTTTGACCATAGATCTATCTGCAAGCTTAAGGACAGTGGGGGTATCTTCCAAAAATATCTGAAGGTTGAGCCTTTTCATAGTATATTTATTCATAACATTGATAGAATCCCCTATATCAATAATACTATTCTAGACTAGGGTGTTGTTGATGTGTACATTTACTAGAGGACTTCTTGGTTCCAAGTATTTAGGCACAATTAGATTTCCAAGCATAAGGTCAACTAATTGTCCTATAAAATTTATGGTAGGGGTATATTTTATTATCCTCCCCGGTTTTGTAATGCATTCTTCCTTGACATATTTATTGAAAATGGGTACATATTTGAGGGATTTTAAGAGAGGTTTATTTATGCACAAATTATTAAGTTATCCTAAAATATCTTTTTCCTCAAATGTATAAGTCTTCTTTTCTTGTAATCTTTTAGGACAAGGAGGAGTTTGTGGTTGAGGAAAGGTAATATATTATTTCTTAGGTACTGTACTTTCTATGAGCTTAGGTTTTTGTTGTAATATTTTTCTTGATCTAAGATTTATCTCTTGTAATTCCAAATAATAAGTATAATTAGTTGTATCATTGTTGTACACAGTTTGAACTTGCGTGTAGTTCATATTTGGAGCAGTTTGAGCAGGTAGCTGAGGTTTTTTAGGAGGAACATTATTTTGAGTAGTGTTTCTAGGTTGAGGAGGATATACTAATGCAGGTTGAAAATTTTGTGGCCTTCATCCTTGTGGTGGTTGACTCCATTGATTTTGTGGCATGATAGGAAATGATTGGCATGGATGAGGAATTGGAGGCCCTTTGTACTACTAAGGATTTATATTTTTCCAAGGTGATGGGTTATACCATGGTTTAGGAGACATTTGAGAATTGTATGCACTAAAATAGGAGAAGGATTTGAGTTAAGACTCGTATCAAATGGTCTTGGTGCTCTAGTAATCCTTTGATTGACAAAGTATAGTGATTCCACATTCTCCTCTGCTCCTCAAAATGTAGATTTCAATCTTGGAAAAGAAGGAAAATTGTTAGTTGGATTATTTTCTTAAACAATACCACAAACATATATAAGGTATAAAAGGAACTCATTTCTAGGATGCATTTTAGTGCATTTGGGACAAGAGACAACCAATGCCTTCTTTTCTTCCTCTTGTTTTCTCTTGATATACAAGGTATCCATTGGCATGGATAGAGAGTGAAAAATATCAATTTTCATGTCCTCTATTAACCCTCCTAATTCATTCTTTATATGAGTTGTAGGGTTAGAAGATTGATATGGCAAACCTCTACTGCTTCTACCTTTCTTTCTGGAGGACCTTGAGTGGTTCTTGGAGATTCTTTTGATATCATCATAGTCCAACTAATAGAAATCTCCATTGGATAGGAGATTCAATATATCCATTATATATTCTCTTACTCCTCTGACAACGGTTATCTTGAGTGAATCTTCATCTAGAGTGAAATTTTGAGATCTCTTGTAGCTTAGTTGAAAGATATCTTCAAATTATTCTTGAGATTCATCATGTCCTCCTGTCATTCTAAAAATATCATCCATTGTATCTCTTTCTCTACAATAGTCTTTGTATATTTCACTGAAGGTATTTTTCATTTGATCCCAAGTTGTGATACTATTTCCCTCCAATATCATAAACCATATTAGAGTTGAATCCCTCAAGGTAGAAGGAAAAAGTTCGAGCTTATGTTCATCAATGGTATAATCATATGTCCTGCATATAAATGCAAACGCAAACAAGAAAGTGTCAAGATCTTCATAAACAAGCCCATGAAAATGAGGTAAGGCAGAAGGATGAATATTTTTCATCTTGGTTTCTCCATTGAATTCTCGAATAGGGAACTCAAATATGTATACCTTCTCTTCTTCATCAGCCATGGAATGAGGTGAGGATTGTCCCTCTTATGAAATATTTTGAAATTCTCTAGATTCCCTTTCCAAGAAACTTTCTAGTGTTTCAGAACCAATATCTAGATTTCTTGGACCTATTTTTGTGGTGGGGTTTTTTGGTAAAACATTTCCTTTCCTATCTCTAAGTCTAGTCATTCATGAAATCAAAAGAAAGTGAAAAACTATTTTTTTTTTCTGATATATAATGCAAAAAAAAGAGTGTGACAAGGAGCTATCAATACTCACATGAAGTGAACGCACTTGGGATGTTTCACTACATAAATTATATACTGAATTTGGACATGCAAGTGAGGTATCCTTTCTACTTCTCCAAGTCACACAAAAGAAAACAAAAAGAAAATAACATGCATACTTTAACACCTCCCTGGCAACGACACCAAAAAGTGATGGCCCTAGGAATAAAAACAATAATTTACTATACCTTTGGCATCCTACCTTAATTTTTCAACTTGGGGTTTGTACAAACCTAAGAGATGCTATTAAATTCATGTGAAGTACACATTTTTCAGTAGAAAATGTATGAAACAGATCAAATGTTGAAAATGTGCAGGAAAATAAAATGATAGAAGCCAACCCTGAACTATTTGCTTGAAGGAAACAAAACAATCTAAAAGTATAGTTCATATAGATTGCATGGACAAAAATTATTCTAACTTCATTTAAGAATATTGAATCAAGAATTTGAAACTAAAATCAAGAATATGAATTCAATCTAAGTTGTGTCAAAAGGTTGTAATAAAAGTAAAGCTACACTAATGCATGAATAAAACAAGTTAATTGTCTAACCCTTCGATCAATGTCAATCTAAATGTCCTTTTATTATTTATTGATTCCTCCATGAAAATAAATTTAATCTAAGACAATATTTGAAGTTGAAACAAACCTACAAGATATTTCTATAGGAACTGTGCATTTCTACATGAACTATACATTTTCTATAGGAAACTCCTACATGAAGAAAAATGGGGACCAAAAAGGTAGAGTATGTCTTTAAAATCATGAACAAATATAGACTACAAATAAATGGATAAATATTATGTTCTTGACCTTGGGAGGCACCTATAAGTGCTCCAAAAGGCTATTGAACATTTCATCTTGATGCTTGTTGTGACTAGCCAATTAGTGATAATCCTATCAGAAGTTGTGAGCAATCATGCAAAGCTATATTAAACTTCAAAAGAGAATAAAATATTGTATAACATGCATGAAAACTTCAGAAATTATAATAGGGTCCTTGAGCCCTCCTGGATGATCCCTACCTAAGAAGAACAAGGAGCCTAAAGGATAATTTAATGGACTGAAAGAAAAACCAATTTTATTTCATAAATATCAGTAATACATCAAAAATAGGAATGCTATGATTTCTCCACAAAAGTATTCAAAAAATATCCATACAATACTTCCTTTGAAAATTCTACCTATCCCTCTCTTAGACTAGAGGTCTATATATATAGCTAGAGAGTTCAATATCCCTTCCCTAAATCAAGGAGATGAATGAGTAAATGAGGGATCTCATCCCTTTACACCTGTATATTTGAATGACGTTGATCAGAAGTGGTCATTAATGCACACAGAGTTCTCTCGGAGGTAGGTAGGGACAATTTCCCTTTATCTTTGGTTTGTGACTCCTTAAGGGAAACAAAATCCCCTATTTCTAGGATGTTGGTGCCCCTGACTTCTGCAGTTCAACTAATTGGTGGAATACACATACTTTGACAAAAAAACTTAGAGAAAAAATATGCATTATAGATAAAAATCAACCTCAAAATACATTGATTAAGCAACATATCCATGACTTACAATTAAATATGGTAAAAAAAAAGTATTAAGTCATTTTATAGTGGAAAAATGTGCCAGAGATGAACCTTTGGAATAGACAATAATGGTGTTATAGAAAGATTTTCCTCACCCTATGAAAATTTTCTCATAAGGCCTTTTTCTGATTCCCTATGTAGACTTGAAGTCCCTTTTTGCAAATCCCATAGCTAAAAACAATATTTTCCCACATATGCACGTCCTAACTATCATACAACATGTGTATATGTAGGTTCCACCATTACAGTCCGCATACATCGATTTTTGTGCCCAAAATTAAAAAATAGTGTCGGGTTTCCATGTCATGTCACGGTATCCATGATCCTTGACCTTCCATATACTGGAAACGTTTTGAATCGACCCTTCAGCTCCATTTCAAGGCTATAAACGAGCCATATCCAAGCTATGGAAAAGAGGAGAAGAATTCAACTTTGAGAGAAAAGTTACTCTGGAGAAATTATTCACTTCATATTGATTTTCATCCCTTTGTCATTTTAAGTTTGATACATTGTTCAACCCCCAAGCTCTTCCCTACTTGATTGAGAACCTCATTGTCTCTCTTATATGAGATTTCCTTTCATGGAGGATTGAAGTGGTGGAGGCCCAACTGGAAGGGACTTAGTTTCTCGGTTCTGAACCGTGCCAACATGGAAGTTTGTAATTCATTCACTTCTGATGATTACATTTTAATAGAAATACTCTTTTCTCATCCAATTATTTTCTTGCAAATATTTGAATTGTTATTCCATGGGCATATTTTTTATGGATATTGATGGACTATGCTACTGAATGTGCTAACTTTATATATTATTACCATATGCTTGTGTTTCTTGGTTGTTGAGGACAACTTGCAGGTGTATCGCTTTGAGTCGAGTGCTCAACGATGGACTTCATCGAACGTCTAGACGAGGTAGGCTCAGTATCTTTTCTAGTTAGCATATTTGTTTATATATCATACCTGGGATTAGAGTTGATTTCTGCAGTCATTTCCATCTATTGTGGTTTACCCTGTTCCATAGAGATATTTTCCTCATAACAAATGGGGCTCATCACCAGTTTCTAAGGGGATATGAACATAGATGGGGGATGGATTAATTCACAATAGAAGGGAAGTTCTAAGTTAATGGACAAGAGGGGGTCCAAGGGGTAATTACCCATGAATATTAATCCAACCCATTTTCCTAAAATTTGTTATTTGTATATGAACCTTCTAATTTTTTGTTGAGTGTTCCCAAAGCCAATTATTAAATACATGTAAGAGGGTGGGTGTGAGTAGATAAATCCCAAAGTTACTGGGCACATGGGGGTTGAGTACAATCAACTTGGGGAAGAGTGTGAGATAAAAAAATCAAGCCAACGAGAGGAAATTCAGATGGGTTAGGAAAACAGGTTTTACAGATTGCATTTTTGTGCATGAGATTAGGTAGAGAGAAACAAGGAGAACTTTGATCTGGTGCAGACATGGAGGACTAATTATAGAGAAATATGGAGCATATTGGAGTGTATTTGGAGCTGGAAACTAATGAAATAGGTTTCCATGCCTGAAGAGTGAACTCCTAAGTCGGTTGCACTAAAAAAACAAGTGTTTGTTGTGGTTTACTAGTAGTTTTTCCTAGCAGTGAGTACCCTTTAGTTCCCAGCTCAGAGATTCCTAGATACTTGTTCTAGAGAGACCTTAATAAATGAATGGGATGCCTTAGAGACTGATATCAATGAAGGTTATACATTCCTTGGGTTGGGCAGGACAAGACGAAGAGAGTTGGTGGAAAATCAGGATAGTTATAGGAATATATCAGTGGGTTATGACTTTTATGAGTTGCGAGTGGACTATGAGAGAGAACCCTATTTTTTGTATTACTAGATTCAAATCAGGGGTTGATAGATGTTAATATTTGGAACAATCAATCTATGGTTGGGTGGAATATTCGTTCCAAGTAGTTGGTTGCACAACAAATTTAAAATATAAGTGTTATATCTTGTTAGTGTTATTTTTATGTGTATAAATGTTGTGCATGAACTCTGTGTATTTGAGAATGATTTACATGATGTTGTAATGAATTTTATTAGTTGAATTCATGTCTATTTATCCTATTGTAGATGCATGTAATTAAATGATAATAGAAAATAATTATGTATGTCTATAATTCATAGCTGAAAGCTACAAGAAATCAATTAGTTGTAAAATAATTAAATAGTTAACCTTTTTTTTTTTAAGAGTATTCCACACCATATTGTCCCTTGATTGGGATGGGGGACATTACATGTGGAGACATGATGGAGCTAGCACAAGTGATTTTGTACTTGTGCTAGGAGGCTTGGTGATTTTAGCAAAGGGAAATTCTGCTAGGGTGGCAAATCTGGCCTAAGGTTGAGGAATCTCTATTTATTTTCTTGGCAGGGAAAATAACACCACACATGTGGGAGAAAGAGGCAACCACAGACGAAATAAAACTATATGAGTGGAGTGATTCGTACATAAGGGTATGTATAGGATTTTGTGCATCTGCACAGGTTTCAATGGGAATGACTACGTACGTATGTGGGTTGTAGTGGGACATTCACTTACGCACATGGGTTGGAATTAGAACAATCACATACATTTGTATAGAGCTTCCTAGGAAAGTGCACGTTTGTACAAGGATGATAGGTTATGTCAATAGGTTGTACATGAGGTCTACAATAGATTTTTGGGAATAAGATATTCTAGGGATTTGTTGAGGGTTTTTTTGATTTGCATGGTTATTGGAGGACAAGGTTGTCCTTGGATTTTGGTGATATTTGTATTGGCTGAGAGGAAAAAGGTTTTCCTCATATTTGGTGATATTGTACTGGTTGGGAGGGTTGGTTTTTCCCTCAAAATTTTTGAAGTTAACAAGCTTACTTTACTAATTTTTTTGTCTCAGATGTGTTTATCACTGATCTTTGATATTTTTTATTTTCGCTGCATATAATTTTAGTCAATAATTTTCATTGTAAAACTAGGGTTCAAATTAGTCACATAAGAGTGTATGTGAAAATTGGCAATCTATGGTGAAAAATCCTAGCACAAGTATGGTCACAATCCCCTTAGAAAAATGTACTCCTATGGCAACAATTCCAAGTAATATTTCATTCACATCTCCAGGACTTGGAATAAAATGTGTTGTTGTAGTTGTAGGAGAATAATACTATAGCCACAAGACCAAGGATATTGATAAATTAACAACAAAGAGAAAAATAAATGAATTTATAACAAGCCAAGAAACATCTGAAAGATACATTAAGTGGAAAGAAGGCCCAGATCCTAAAGAGAATGCAATATAGGAAACATCATCCCTTAATGATTTCGCTGGTGAAAATGTGATGTCGGTCTATGAAGTCATAGAATCAATTGACATATCAAAAGAAAGTGTAGTTGAGTTGGAGCTGCCATGGATATCATCAAAGATTATTTAGCCAGTGAATCTAGGAAAGAGGCCATAACAACATAATGTTTGCAAAGAGAAGAATTGTAGAGTGAATTGCACCTTCAAGAAAACATACTAAGTCCAAAATTTGAACAAAAGGCTAGCCTAAACCATAAGTTACATCAAGAATAAATAAAATAAATTAGATCCATGCATATTGAATAAATGGCAAGGTTGCAAGAAGAACGATTGGAGATAAGTGCATATAATGAGAAGATAGAATACTACATTCAGAAACTGCGACGATAAAATGATCTCTTGGAGAAGAATTGGGAAGAAAGTAAAAGGGGAACTATTTTCTTGGAGATAGTTAAACAAGAAGCCACCAAAGCCAATGAGGAACTTAGATATTTACAGAAGCAATTATTTATTTTATTAAACATGATTCAAAAGAACATGTTAGATCACCTTAAGCTAGGTTTGTATATGAACAGTGTGAAGGAAAAGTACCAAAAGTTTTAGAGTGTCTATGACATGATTATACATTGAAAATATGTTTACGATAACCCCCTTGACATCCTATTAGTCTATATAACCAATAAGAGGATCAAAGACCAAGTACTTCTTAATATTCGTAAATCTATCCTCAATGATATCAAAACGACTCAAGAAACAATTGAAAATGAATGCAAAAGATTGTGGAGGAAATTAGATAACTTGCTAGAACAATTTGGGATGGAGACCCTGATAGTTTTAGAAAAAATAGGACCAACTGAAATGATAATATAAAATGTGGAGACTAAAAGGAATATCATCGTGAAGGATATTGAAGTAATAGAGGAGGTTGATAAAGAAGTGTTGGAAACTAGAATAATAAAGCCAAACAAATTAATTTTGTTAACCAAACACTTCATACAAAAAACATAAGAAGCTCTAAAGACAGAAGTGGTAACCCCTATCTATGATGGTGAGGTAGATCTCGAGAAGATGTACTTGAGTAGGATAGAAACTATACTAGAAGACTTCAAATTATTGAAAGACTTCAAGGATAAAATGCAATAGAAAAAGACCACTTGTTTTTTGTAACAAAGTTTATGCATTTTGATTATTTTGTAATTATTGTAAAGTCTTGATTGGGAATGTGAAATGAAGCATTGTAACTCTCTTCTTCCAGGATGGCAGTTACTGAATACGAAAATCCTCTTCCTGTGTTATATAAAAGAGATGGCTATAACAAATTAGGGTATTTTGCACTTTGTATATGAAAAAAGTACTATTACTTCGAAATTAATGAAGAGCAAGAGGAATTTTGGAGACCTGGATCTTGGTGAATGTGTTTGAGACTTATCTTAATACATTTATCTGATATTTGAGTATTACATTTATGTCGTATGAATTACTTATGCAAACTTTTATGTATGATCATATGGTCACATGTTTCCTTTTTCAATACAACTGCAATATTGTAGAAACATATTGCAACTAATTGTAGATATTTACATGATGTTTTCATTATTTCATTTATCTTTTGAATATATGAATTATCTCTAATTCAGATGATATTATCTTTTACTCCATTTAATCTTAGCTAGTTTTCTTGTGATCATGATAGGATTAGAATAGTTCTGCATTTAAATTTAGAATTAGTGTCATTAGCTAGTTAGTTCCAAATTTTAATTCATCTGAGAACCTTTTGTTCTCAAATTCATATTTAGATAAAAATTTTAGAGTGGAAACCAGACCCACATACTTTTTGGAAACACCATCCCAAATGAGAGCGAGTCTAATTGGGACTTTCCATTGAGTGTTGTCCCTTACCTATTTGACAAGCCATTAAGACCCGTCAACAGTCCCCTATAAGCTTATGTAACCACTTCTCCCAAAAAAAATCCAATATGGGTGAATAAAATAATAATAAAAGATGTATCCCCTTTATCCCCCCTCTCTCGTGGAATCAAATCCCCCTATCCCTCTTGTCCTTGTATGCCCTGCAACCAACAATGTACTTTATTAATATATATAGAAGTATTACATTTCATAGGCACTTCGACCCCTTTCTAACTTTAATGTCAAACCATCATAAGTACAATTAAAGAATAAATTCTAATTCATAAGATCAAAATGGAAGTGTTACATTGAAAATTAATGGTCTCTTTTTTCTCATCCAAGTGCCAAAAGGACCAAACAATAAAAATAAAAATATCTCAAAACATATTCAAACAATGTATTAGAAGTGTACAATATGCATAGGTCTAGGTCTGCATCATTCAATTTGGTGATATCCTTGGTGCAATTAATGCAATTAATGAGATAGATCATGATGATGAATCCAAGAAACCAAAGGAAAAATAAAGGAAGTAAGTTAGATGGTTTTGAATTTTTTTTTTAAAAGTAATTGGACATGCATACTCCATAAAAGAATGGAGTACAAAATCGATCACTTCTAAACTCCTATTTTTTATCACGTGTTTCCTTATCCAAGTTCATTTCACCTTGTTTTGGAATCATTATGATCATATATGATTAATACGAAATATGTTTATTTGTTCTCGATTTTTGCAATGTGATCACCGGTTGAACATGTAATGTTTTGGAAAATTTGTTTAGAATGTTGGACAACAATCAGTGTATATGTGTTTATACTTTTCTTGTTGATCCATTAAAATATAATTCAAAATAACAAAAAAATATTTTTCTTTTAAAGTTAGTAATTTTATAAAATTCAAAGATAAAAACCCATACACAAGATTAAATACCATCAAAATGTTATATGGGATATATTTCCAAGAAAATTATGAAGAAATTTATACAAATAAAACCATGGAGATGATATATGATTAGGATGAAGATGAAGAGAAAAAGGATCCTCGTTTTTAAGAAGTTGTTGTTTCAAGGAGGAAGAAAAAACCATTTAAAAATAAAGAAAGTTTTCATTTTATAATAACATTATTAAATATTTTCCATATCAAGGTGGAATGGTTCTCTTTTTTTTATGATGGAAAAAAAGTGAGTCAGTGTAATGAATGAAAAAGAGTATAAAATGACATGCGTTGTGGAGAACTTATATCAAGAGGAATATATGAAGGAATATTATCAAACACTTATCAACACTTAAAAAGAGTATAAAATGACATGCGTTGTGGAGAACAACACTTATCAACACTTAAAAAGAGTATAAAATGACATGCGTTGTGGAGAACTTACATCAAGAGGAATATATGAAGGAATATTATCAAACACTTATTTATGGATGTTATTGCAAGTGGAAATACACTATCGAATGGTAATTGTTGGGCTATGATTGTTGTTATACCAAAATCCATAGGCATTATTCACTTCCACAATCATCATAGTTATGATACACGAGAGGTGGTTAACCCATTTCACGAAACTCACGGGAAGCGTTGAACCCAACGTCCAAAAGTATGCCCCCCATTGCATGTCGGGCGAGTTTTGAACTCGAGACCTATCGCTCTGATACCATTTGTTGGACTACAATTTCCGTTAGACCAAAACCTGCAGGTGTTAGTCTCTTCCAAAATCTTCGAAGTTATGATCCACAACAGAGATTTAACCGATGTCACGAAACTCATGAGAAGCGTTGAACCCAATGTCCAACATTAACTTCATATTCACATAAAATATATCAAGACAATGTTTATTGTAAACAAATAAAAATGCTTGTTTTGTTTTCGATATGCATTAAGAAACAAAAAAAAATCTTTAACACCACTTCATTATCCAATGAAAGTATATACTATGGCAGTAACATTAGCATCACAGATGGGTACATTTTATATTCTACTCAAGTTAATTTTCTACAATCGTATTAAATAATCATCTGAATTTTCAATATTCTTCTAGTCGAAACATCTATACAAATATGTGTCATCGTATAACCATTATCAATATTCATTCTTATTTAAATAAACGAAGCATGAATGTTGAATTTTAATTATGTTTCTCGAATAAAATAAGAAAATGATGAAGTGAGAAAGGTACATTCTATATTATACTCATGCCATAATTTGATATTATACTCATGCCATAATTTGCTACAAGGATTATCAAATACTCAAATAAATTTTCATTATTGTTCCCTAGTATAAAAGAGTTAATCATTGGCACATGTATGTGTAGAATAATGTGGTATTAAGGGTTCATCACCAATAGGTATATTCTTAATAAAAGGATTATCAAATAGTCAAATAAATTTTCATTATTGTTCCCCGAGTATAAAAAAGTCAATCATTGATACATTGTTCCCCGAGTATAAAAAAGTCAATCATTGGTACATGTATCTATAGAATAATGTGGTATTAAGGGTTCATTACCAATAGGTATATTTTTAATAAATTGAAATAAATATGTTTAATTTTGATAGGTATATTTTTAATAAATTGAAATAAATATATTCCAATTTTGATAGGTATATTTTTAATAAATTGAAATAAATATGTTCCAATTTTGATTCTTAAATTAAAAGAGGAAAATTCTAAAATTACGAGGAGTATAAATCAATTATTCAAGGTCCATTTTTTTAATGCATTACATAAAAAATCCATTATCCCATTTATAATATATAATATTTTATGTAAAAACTTTATTTATGTATCTATAGAATAATGTGGTATTAAGAGTTCATCACCAATAGGTATATTCTTAATAAATTGAAATAAATATGTTCCAAGGAAAATTCTGAAATGATGAGGAATATAAATCAATTATTCAAGGTCCATTTTCTTTATGGATTACATAAAAAAATCCATTATCCCATTTACAATATATAATATTTTATGTAACAACAAACTCTATTTTTTAGAATGGAAAGAATTTGTTTCATTGAGTTTAGACCTGGAAGATTTGTTGTGTTATGACTACAAACTAGATTTGAAAGTGAAGGGAACACACTACAAACTTTTCCCAAACATATATACAATATTATTAGTTAAAAGTGTATTTGATATTGAAATTTCGGATGACAAGTAGAAGAAATATGTGGCCCACTTATTTAAGCTATTGTTTAAAACATTTGCACTTGCATGGGGTGATGTATTGTTTTTTTGGTAAAGAGGAATGCAAAAATATTGAATGGTCCAATTAACCAAGTTACAAGCTACTTTATGTTATTTGGAGATGAAGAATGTTAAACATGATAACATGATGTTACAAATGTTATAATTTTTTATAAAAATGTTTTTGGATAGCCCAAAGAAAATTGTATATTAGTTTTACTTCTTGGTTCTGTTGGCAGTCATATTAATCTCTATTTTTACAAGCTGCCTACACAGGGTTTTTAAATTCTCGTCACTCGTCACAATCTTTTTCATTAAACAACGTTTGTTACTCGTCGCTTTCTACGTACCTGCTTTTCGATTTCGTTTTCATACTCAGTTGGAATTCATGTTTGATTTTATCAAAGGGTTAATGTTCATATGGTTTATCGTCGATTTGTCTTCTTTTGTCATGAACATGGTTGTTTTCATGGTTATAACCCCTTGGTCTCGAACACACCTTGGTTACATGTGTATTAAACCACCACACATTTAACATTCAACTAATGTTAGTGGGGTTTTGATTTATAAAATCTTTGGTTCAATTGTTTATTTGACATATTCATTTTGTGATCAAATCGTGGATATGCATACGATTGTTTTCAATAGTTATGATCTTTGTGTGTACCATTATGCCGAGGTGTCATTCCAAGTACAACGCGGTGTTATGCTTTGAATGGCCTTGATCTACACGACTTTTCTCACACGCATAGCAATTAACACTCCCGCCTACCATTTTGAGTTGTCTTTGCATTGCGTTGGGGAAGCTCGGGGCAATGGCTCTGTGCTTTCTCTATCAAACCCTACCATCAAATCCCATGTCGATTCCTTGCTATTAGCTATGGCTCCTATAGTGAGAATTGAGCCTAACAGTGTCCAGACATTGTTATCGTTTGATAATGCCCGAGAAGACTTAGAAAGGAATGGATGGCGTGTCTTTGTTGAAAAGTTCGAGGGTTTTACTTTAACAGTCGCTCAAGAATTTGCGTTAACGTTCGATGGTTGCAGAGCTAAAATAAGAGACGTCCAGCTTGAGTTAAACGAATATTTTATTAGCCAGGTCACCGGTCTGCCAGCGGTGGGACAAAAGTGGTTTAAAAAATCAAAGGTTGAAGAGGCTCCCTGGTCATTGTTGTTCACCTCAAGGAAGATTACCAGCTGCGACCAAGGTATGCCCGTTTCAGCTCTAAAACCTAGATGGCATGATCTGTTACCTTTTGTCAAATAGTTCGTTACCTGTGAAGGGAGATATGGTTTGGTTTTCTTATATCACTTGCGGTTGCTCATGAGTTTTATCGATTTTCCCCTAAACATGCCCTATTTTCTCCTTCGAAGTCTATACAAAATGGCAAAGCGTTTTAAAAGGAAGAAATCTGATTCTAGCATGTTCCACCATTGTTTGATCAAGATTATTATTGTTTATCAGTTGAAATTAAATGGTGATTGTTGGGATGCCTTCCTGTTAAGAAATGGTTTTGGTAGCAGTGAAATAGGACAGGTTGACACGTTTGTCGTCACAGAAACCCTCATCAAGCCTACCATCCTTCCTCCTTCACTCTTGCCCTGTGATCCTATTTCTAATGTGGAACCCTCGACCTATCCAGACACTACCCAACCCGACACTCTACCAGATTCGTATCCCAAAGGTGGTGTTAAGTCTGTTAAAAAATCCGCAAAGAAAAAGTGTAAAGGCAATGTTGATATCAATTATAAAAGTAAAAAAGCCACTCGTTAGGTTTCATGATATGCCCGAAATAAGCCTAAGCCCTGTGCAAACCAAAACACAATTGTGTTAAGCGAAGATTCTAATTTGGAGATTGAAAGATATTTAACTAAAGAATATCCATATTCGTATGGACTTTGCTCTAGTAAACCCTATGATTATGTTGCAAACCTTCCACCATGTCTAAAAGACAATCCCGATTTCCCTGGAATCAAATTTAGTAGTGAACCTATGGGTCAAGTGGAAAATTCCCCTACTGTTAATACTATCACTGCTAATACACAGTCTATTTAGCCGCAATGTAGTGAATGTCAATCATGGCTCGATAGGTATTATAGAGACATGCCTTTACTTCAGTCTCGAATCAAATCCTTGCTAGACCAGGTGAATTTGCTAATGAAAGAGAATGGTAGACTAAAATCCGTAGCCCAAACCAAAGATAAACGACAAAAAAACCACAGGGTCTGTTGTTTTTAAGAATGTGGAAGCAACGACTGCCATTGTGAATTCAAAGATTGCTTGATTAAGTTGAATCCCTTAATTTGAGGTATGAATGTTTAAAAATAAGTTTAGGATGTTTTTTTTTTTTTTAATTAGGATACATGATTTGTTTTCACATATTACCTCTAGTCTATTTTGATTGATTCAATAAAATATGATTCTAGTTATAATTATAACTAGCTACATAATCGTGAGATTCTGTAGCTAGTTAATAGAATTCAAATTTCTTGTTTTTATAACCAAAAATGCATCTGAAATCTTTTATTTTTATGTGTTTACAGGAACCTATGATTTCTAAAGGAGATTTGAGCCACTACTGGCATCTCTCAGCATGCTATTTTTTATGTTTCTTTAGAATAGGCTGTTAGTTTTGATATCAAGTAGAATCTGGGAGGTTTTATTCCCCGCAATTTTTGGAACTAATTAGATGATATCCACAGGAAACATTTTGATCCTATAACCTATATAAATGTATTGTTTTGTAAACTAAAGACCATCGCTGCCTGGGAGAAGAAACTATGGATTTATGATTGGCAGACTTGAATGAAAGTTGATATTGGTACAACTTTAGTTTCGATATATCGTAGTTTTATTCAAGTTATGGTCATTTCGATTTGTAATTAAATTGTGACTACTTTAGATATCATGGTTTATTATAGATTGGTGTGATGAAATTTATATGATGTCTATGTTTTATGTCCCTTATATTATATAACCAATTACTTTGTTCAAATTTGATGATTAGAAGATTAATCTTCTTTATTCAATGAGCAGTTATATACAAATTTTTACAGCCAGATTTATCTCAATGTGACCATTTGTAAGATCATAAATTTGCTGTCAATACTTCTCTTACATGTTCTGTCATTAACATTCAATCACTTCTGCTTCACATTTACGAGAAGCGTTCATAAGATTTGTTTCGGTTTACCCCATCAAACAACGAAATTGGATACTGTACACAGGACGAATAGGAGATGCGATTACAAGTCAGTTTGCTAGTTTTATTTTATTAGTTTAATTAATATAGAAAGTTCCTGTAATCTAAATACATTTTACTATTCATCTTTGTTTTCAATTAGACAGTTAGCTATTTCGTTTCTTGTTTATAAAATTTATAAAAAATCAAAAAGACTGAATGATAGTTTTGCTGTCATAACTCAATTCATATTTGAGTTTCGCAGATTTAGATTAAAATTTGCATTCTGTAAATATTACACATATATTAGAGATATAATCCTATAGATATATTGTAGAGCTATTTTATATAAATATTAGTTAGTGAACTGTAAGTATATATTAGATTTGTATATAGTTTTCAGCGAGTGTTTTTCATTAAGTTATTTTATCTTCTTTAGTTTTGTTTTTCACTTCCTTAGGACTTAGATCTGCTAACAGAGCCGCTAAACCCATCAGAGTGGATTAATCCAAATGGCTTGGGTTAAGTAGACAAACCCGGAC
>JASDQU010014559.1:197636-210969 GCA_032191745.1 Picea mariana | reverse complement strand
ACCCTTAAACATAAATGAAAGGTGAAAATTTGGATTTAGGATTGACTAGATGGTAGAAAACTAGTTCTTACTATTTTATTGGGGCATATGGGGTCAACTAAGGACTCCCTTGAGAAAGAGTAAGTAGAAATAGGGTGATAGTTATGGTTTTACACTACAAAACCTAACAAATCCAGCAAGTGCCTTACAATATCCAAGATAGTTCAAGGGAATATACTCCACTATTAATATTCCAAGATTTAAGAAGAAGGGACTCATTCATGAATAACATAAGTGCACCACCACCACTAGAGAAGTACAAATACAATTACAATCATTCATAAACAACATCCATAAAATTAAATGAGACCAATCACTCAAGAAATCGATTTATATTCAGAACACCATCCAAGAGCATCCATGAAATTGGTAAAGTAATCCAAAAGACACCATCCTCAAGAAGTCTCTCTAGTTATTGATCCACAAAAAATACATGGAATAAAAAGTAACAAAGTAATGTTATCCAAAAGCTCTAGAAATGATTCACAAATGGAAAGTGATTCTCTATTTATATGAGATATAACATGGTTTTCAGAATAATAATAATAATAATATTTTCTTCATGTATCCTAAGAAAATATAAAAATGACCTTTATCTCTTCACAAGCCCTAGAGATAACATAAAAGTACATAAAAAGGTCCCATGATAAAAGAGTGGGTAAGTCAAAAGACCCCCAACAAATGCTCCCAAAATGATGTAAACAATGCTCAAATGTGAAGTCATCATCCATAAATGCATGATATTGTCACATGTGTGTAATGTACCAAACCAACAATAGGTCAGTCACGCTACTTCACATCGCACTTCAAGAACTAATTTTGAATTTTGATAACAATTAATTAATAAAGAAGCATGAAATAAATGAAATAATAATACATGCAGTAATAAAGATTCATGATTGACTTAAAGATAATTATTAATCATGTCATGCACAACAGTAACATGTAGGAAGAAACATAAAAGAAACACATGAAAGAGAGAACTTATATTTAATAAAAACTAATCACCAACTGGCCATAGACCAAGGTCATTCCACCCAACCTTAGACACTGATGTTCCAAGTCTCAAAAATAAGTCACCCCTAAGTTAGGGCTATGAACCAACAAGGAGAGGTTCTAGAGTGACCCTCATCCTCCCAAACCAATCAACAAGGAGAGGTTCTAGAGTGACCCTCATCCTCCCAAACCAATCAACACTCAAGATCTCACAGGTTTCTCAACAAATGAGAATCCAAAGCACACAATCTTTCTTCTCTCCAGCCTCCACCACCCAAAGAAAATGAAATTTGTTCACCACCACGCAGTCCCTCAGGTTGTCCACTTCTTCATAGGGATCCAACGCATCTAGTGAAGAGTCTCCATGCTGGGACTCTCAGGATTCATAGTTGTGAGAAATGTTTAGAACATGTCAACCCATATGAGGCATACATGCAACAATTCATGGATGGAATACACTAGTAATTACTACACCCAACAAAAAAATGGGTTCTTTCCTCACCAACTCATTCCCATGTCCAAAATTGAGAACATGATTGAATGAGGAATAATGAATAAATAACCAAACAAAAAAGTGAAATAGTGCACCCCCAAACATCCCAAATAGGGGTTTTTATATTTACTTCGAAATCCAGAAATACATGGCCTTTCGCCAAGAAGCACATGTAACTAATTTTCTCAATTAAGACCAAGCTGGGTAAATAAAATGTAATAAAAATAAGTATCCCCCTTATCCCTCTCTCACATGGAATCATAGACCCCTATAACTCTTGTCCTTGTCCATCTTGCATCCAACGATGTATTTTATTATTTGCAATGTTGAAAGTATTACATTTCCTAGGAACTCCACCCTCTTTTTATTTTTTTGGAACTCCAACATTTCATCAAATATTTTTCTTTATTATTATTCTAGGGCCTCAAAACTGTGGTATTAAATTCCCCTCCCCCTCATTTTGGCACTACCCTCACTACATATACAAAACATAAATAAAAATTTAAAAATTCTTTAAAAAATTGGGTACTCTAGCCACATGACATATTCATGCTCCCAAGTAGCATCTTCAGGACCATACGAAGTTCATTGAACATTTACCAATTCTATGACTCGATTCCGAAACATTTTTATTTTTTTGTCCAATATGGGCACTGGCTAGACCTGAAAGTCTCCTTTTGGATCCACCTAAATCAAATTCCAATCAATAACATGGTTAGGATTATGTATATACTTTTTCAACACTGAGACATAAAACACATTATGCACATTCATGGAGTCAGGTTATGGAGGCATGTACGCAATTGACCTGATTTTGTCTAATATCTCAAATGAACCACAGAATCAGGATGATATCTTTGTAAAAATTCCCAACTTCAACGATCTCTTCTTGGGATTCACTTTCAAAAGAACATGCTCTCCCACTTTAAATTCTATATAAGTCATGTTCGTATATGCATAAAACTATTTTGTATGTCTTGTGTTTCCTTCAAGTTCTAATTAATTGTAACTATCTGGTCTTCCATATACTTGATCAATTCTGGACCAAGTACTACTATGTTTGTTTGGTTGTCCCAACTCATTGGAATATTTCATTTTTTACCATACAAAGCTTCAAATGGGATCATCTTCAATGAGTCTTGATACCCATTATTATAGGAAAACTAAACCAAATGTAATTAATATTCCTACTTAGATGCCTTATCCATCACATACATTCTCAACATGTCCTTAATCACTTGGTTGAATCTCTCTTTCTACCCATATTAATGTGAATGGTATGTTGTGCTAAAGTTTCAAATTGTACCAAATACTTTAAATAATCCCCTCCATAAACTTTAATTATACTTTGTGTCTTTATTTGAAACAATTTCCTTAGGTATTCATTGCAACCTAGAAATTTCCTTTATATAAATTTATGAAATATTATCTATTGTATTAGTCATTTTTACAAGGAAAAAAATCAACATCCTTTGTCAATTTATCAACCACTACCATCATCGAATCATGTTGTCTTGTTGTCCTGAGAAACTTAGTTATAAAATCAATGGTTACCACTTCCCATTCAATCTTTGGAGTTGGAAATGGTTGTATCAAACCCATTGGGTGTACATGTTCATCCTTCACTCTCTTATATTCCATACATATAGAAATGTAATGAACAACATCATTCTTCATTCCAAGCCAAAATATTTGGCTTCTTATTTCTGCAATTGTTTTCTAGTAACCGATGTGTCTCACATATGGAACATTATGCATTTATTTTGATACCAAATTCCTAAGTTCTATGAAACTAGGAACACAAAATATATTATTATGCATTAGTAATCCATCTTCCTTCATCTCATACTCTTTGATTTTATGTTGTATATTTTTCTTCTATAAAATTTATTTTACCTACAGGTAATGTTAATATGTAACAACAATATCTAAAATTATACTCTTCAAATATGACTTATGCATACTTATGGTTGTAGCATGCATGAGATGTAACTTTTTTTTTAGTTGGTCGACAACTTTATTTTCTTTTCCCTTGATATTCTTGTTGTCAAAGTCATACTCACTTAAAAATTCCAACCATCTTGTCTACTTGAAATTCAAACTTGGTTGTTCAAAAAGATATTTTAGACCACTATGGTATGTCCCTAATTCAAATGTCTTCCCCATGATATAATGCCTCTAGATTTTCAATGCATGAACTATGGGGACAAGGTCCAAATCATGTGTGGAATAATTCATGTCGTTTCCTTTAATCTTTTTGGAATCATAATTAATGACATGTCCATTTTGAGTGAGGACTCCACCAAGTCCTTCCTTACATGCATTTGTTCATACCACAAAGTTCTCATTTGGGTTAGCAATCTTCAAAATGGGTGCACTAGTAAGTAATTATTTCAACAAATTGAAGTTCTCCTCACACATTGTTGTCCATTCAAATTTAATTCCCTTCTTTTGTAAAGAAGTGATGGGATGAGAAATTTTAGAGAATCCTTTTATATATCTATTGTATTTTCTAACTAATCAAATGAAAGCTCTGGTTTCTGACACATTCGTTGGTTATGTCAATCGTATAATGGATTCAATCTTCTCTAGATCCACTGTTATAAGCTCTTTTGAAATAATGTTCCCAAAATAATGGATATGTCCTTGGTAAAAAGAACACTTACTAAGTTTGGCATAAATTTTATGTTCCATCAACACTTGCAACACCAACCTCAAGTGATGTCCATGCTCTTCCTAAGAATTAGAATAAATAAGTATGTCATTCAAAAACACAATTACAAGATTATCTAGATAATTTTTGAATATCCAATTCATTAATAACATAAAGACAATTGGTGCATTAGTCAATCCAAATGGAACCAATACAAATTCATAATTTCCATACTTTCTTCTAAACATTGTCTTGGTGTTGTCTTCTTCCTTGATTCTCACCTAGTGGGAGCCTAATATTAAGTCTATCTTCGAAGATATTTTTCCCCTCTTAGTTGGTCAAAGATGTCATAAAATCTTGTTAGATGTTATTTTTTCTTCACAATGGATTCATTCAATTGTCTATAGTCAATACACAACCTCAATATTCCATCCTTCTTTTTGACAAAGAGTATCGATGCTCCCTAAGGTGAAACACTTGGGCGTATGTACCCTTTCTTAAACAAATCTTCAAGATGAATTTGTGATTCTTTTTATTCTAGTGTAATCATTATGTAAGTATTTTTTGATACTAAGGAAGCTCCTGGTACTAAATCAATCGATAAATATATTCCCCCCTTTGGTGGCAATCCTAGTATTTCTCAGAATACAACTTCAAACTCTTGTAATATTGAAAAATCTTCAAGGCTTGGCCCTTTTGTCTTTTATGGATCCTCCACATGAGTTGCATACAATTGACATCCTTTCCTGAAAAATTTCTTCATTTGTAAGGCTGAAATATCTCTTATAGAAATGGGTCTTCATGGAATTCCTTTCACAGTGCTCTATTTTCATTCTTCATCAAGACTTGTAAATTTCTTATTATGACAATCTAGGACAACATGATGTTGGTCCAACCAATCCATTATGATTAGGATATCATAAGATCCAAACGGTATGACACTTAGTTCAACATTAGTAATCACTCCATTAATACTTATTTTACAACCTTTGACAGTCGCATTGATACTTCTTTTGGTTCCAGTGGCTAGCTGAACCAAACTTGACTTTTCAAGATTAATTTTCTCCAAATGAAAATTTTAAACTATTTTAGGATCAATGTTGTAATGGATTTATCCTGAATCAATTAAATTATAAACACAGTGATTAATGACCTTACCTTCCACTTCAATCATATGGGATTAATGATCTAATTGTCAATATTCTAAAACTTTATATATTCATAGAATACTTTTTCCCATGCCTTCTACTGTTGTAGCCTCTTGGAGGTTGTGCATGCTCTTCATTTTGTCTTCTCTTTGAGGAAAATAATTGTACATATTATGTTCTTTTCAACTCCAACATTTAATTGGTGGTATTCCTGTTTTTTCTAAGGAGTCTTCTCTCTTCGATGCATTCTTAGTAGATTGATATTAGAGTTGTTCCTATTGAAAAAAGGTTTGAATCCCTTACTTTTTTGTGTTGATTTTTGAATCCCTTATGGAGTTATTCCCACAATAGGCCAAGGTGTCAGGAATGTGGGAAGCTTCGTTGGCACCATATTATCATTTTTATCAAGTGAAAACAGTTTGTTCGGGGAAAGTCCCCCATCCATGTTCTTTCTACACACATCGTTCGTTCTCAGGGAAGCTTGTAAGTAAGGCAAGCAGTAAGAAGGGACGCACTAACTCAGGAAAGCACTAGGCAGTGGTCATTCTAGGGAAACAACCACAGGCAGGTCTATAGCAGTTGTTGTTTTTCAGGAAAGCCAACTAAATCTTAGTAACAAAGCGATTTGAGTGGGGGATTTATGGGTTCAATGATGGTGGGCTTGTGTTGGGGCTTCACACACACAAGGAAATCCTAATTTGATGTTGAATTGTTGAGGGGATTCCATGGTGACCCCCAAAGATTGTATATAAACGAGAGAGGTCATTGTTGCATCTCATTGTATAATCATAGAATAATGGAGTTTAAATAATTGAATTTGTACTTGTGATAGGAGGATTGGTGATTTCAGCAAAGGAAAATTTTGCTAGGGTGGAGAATATTGCCTAAGGTTGAGGACTCTATTTTTTTTGTTTTTAGTAGGGAAAGGAACACCTCATATGTGGGAGAGATAGACAAGCTCAGAAGAAATCTATTGTATGAATTGTAGTGAGTCGTATGAAGTGTTTGTATAGTTTTTCACATGTACGCAGGTTGCAATGGGAATAGTCTCTTACATATGCGGGTTTCTAATGGAATAGTCGTATACATTGATACAATATGTCCTAGGAAAGGGCACATCCATATAGGTTGATGTTAGGTGACCTCAACATGTCATATAGGTGGTCTGCAAAATATTTCTGGGTACAATAGATTTCCATAATATTGTTGAGGTTTCGTTTCTTGTTTGTATATTGGAGGACAAAGTTGTCCTCAGATTTCGTAATTTTGAGAGGACTAGTTATGTCCTCGGATTTGGTAACTTTGAGAGGATTGGTTTTGGTCATCATATTTGGAGAATTGGATAAAGTTGCAGAACATAAATATTGCGTCTCTTATTTATGGATTATTCATTTAGGATATTATTGATCCTGATTCTTTTTGACACGAAATGAGATCAGAGATATAATAAAGAAATGCACAGAGATATCACATATATTCAATAATGTAATAGAAATGTATCAGAGATGTAACCATAAGAACAGATATACAGTAATACATGATTTCTATTAATGAAATAATGTACAGAGACTGTAAAAATACAGAGTGAAAGACTCGCTAGAATGGTGGCAACTTATCTCTGAGAAGAGATGTGGCGGCTACTCGCATTCGGAAGAAGATGATTACAATGAGGCTCTGAAGGCCTTTTTACAATAAACAGGAATGCAAAAACCCCAGACATACAAAAACCTAACCCTAGGAGATGAAGCACCAAAAGTTATGTGGGCCCCATTTGGGTAAGTTAGTACATCAACTTCTAGGGGTCGTAACTTTTGCATACAATCTTCATTTTGGCGTATGATAGCTCGTTGGAAAGGTATCGTCACGAAGATTCATTTTGGGGGATCAATCATGCCTTTGGCTATCATTGAGAACCTCAATCATGAAAAACCTTCATTTAGGCCCTCAAAATGGCCCCGGAAGTTAAAACCTGCTAAAAATAGTAAATTGCCAAAATTGCTAGAAAACTATTTTGAGCCAGTCGAAAAAGGTGGGTGGCCATTGATATCCACCTAGATCACTTATTGTATGTTATGTTGTGATAAAATAAGTTATTCATATCAGTGTGTTTATGTTTACAGTTCAACTGGGTTAAATGTGTATAATTGTGGAATCAATAGACTATACTTCAGGTGCAATAAGATAGAACATGGTATCAGAGCTTGAGAATTGAAGAGAAGGAGATCATATTGAGACAAAGTTTTGGCTACAACACTAGAAGAGTGTTTTACTTGTACTTATTCTTGTTCTTATACCTAGAAGATCAAGATGGTGAATACATTGAAGCTTGAGGATAGGCTGGAAGGTGAAACAAATTTTCGGGCTTGTAAGGTAAGGGTTCTCCTTTTTTTGGAAGAGAATGAACTAAAGGAGTATGTTGAGAATGTGGTTCCTTTTGTTAAATAATCCAATAGATTGTTCATTTCAAAAGAAGAGGGAAGTGAAGGACAAGTGTGTATTCCTAAAATCCTGGAAGGACCACTTGATTCCTCACATTGTCACAAAAGAAATCATTAAGGATATGTATGATTCTTTGGTGGGTATTTACCAAAAAATGAATATTGGAATTTGGTAGGATGTTTCACTTGAAGCATCAAATTCATATTTTTCAGGATGATCAGTGAAGACACAATTTTCATTTATCTTATGAAGATTACTCAGATATGAGATCATCTCATAGTTATTGGTGAGATAGTGTAGGATGTTTAGTTGGTGAATGTAGCATTGAGAGGTCTTCCCAGGTCATGGGAAGTATTTTTCTAGGGGATCTATGTGTGAGATAGGTTACTAGACTTTGAAAAATTATGGATTTATTGTATTTAGAAGGAGACCCTGCTATCATCCATGTATGATATGGATGTTTTGGTGAAGAGTAGCAGTGATGAAAACCAGGAACTAGTGGCCCACACTAGAAAGGGAAGAAGGGGTTTTCTAGATAGAAGAGGTTTGTCAGGAAGAATGGCTTATCCCGAGAGAGAAGGAACTTAGTAATTAGTAACATCACATGTTATGAGTGCAATGACTTTGGTAATTATGCTTCACAGAGTCCACACTGTAGGGGAAGAGGAAGATGTAAGCATGCATCAACAACAGAGGTTGATGAGGTTGTAAAAAAGTTCCATAGGGTAATCTTGTTGGTTTGTGTCCCGTCAGGTATTATCTCCAACAGACATATATGGTTTGTGGATAACATCGAATCTTGCGATATGAAATGTGATAGATATTTATTTGACACTCTCATAGATATTGGGTAAGACTTAAGAGTGGATCTTGGTATGGGAGCTAAGCATCTGATACAAGGATAAGATATTGTATCATTTCAATTCCATTCAAGAGAGATATTGAGTGTGTCAAATGTGTTGTGGGTTCCTTAACTCAGAAGGATTTCCCTCTTAGTATTGGAGATTGAGAGGAAGGGTTATAATATATTGTTTAGATATGGACAAGTACTGCTTGTTCCTAAACCATATAGATTCATACTAGCAGTGGTTCTTGGAGATAGGGAGGGAAACCTATATAGGTTGACTGGCCAACCTATCAATGTTGTGACTAGCACAACAAGAGAGACAAACGAGGAGGAGTAGGTGGATCCATGAGTTGTGAGGCAGGTGACCCCACCAGTGGTACAGGCTCAGAGGGAACCATATTTTCGAAGGAGTCAACCCTTGGGATCCAAGAAGGAGGAGAAACATCCCATGACAATGCAAAGGATAGTGGACATGAAGCATATGGCCTCAGGGTATGTGCATAGTTAGAGGTATTTAAGTTTCAAGTGGAGCATGTGATCTCGATGTGATCTTGATCTTGGGGAGATTCAATTTCCTAAGAGGGAGAGATGGTCATGAAAAGGGATTCCCCCCTCAAGTATAGTTGGGAAAGTGAAATATTCCAGGATTGACATACATGTGTCATGGGTGGAGGAGGCCAGATAAGAGCTTCATAGGCAGGAGGATTCTAAGGAATACGAGTCATCCATAGAGGATCCATGTATTTTAGTAGGTTATGATACTATGATATAGGAGGCCAGACAAGAGATTTAAAGGAAGGAGGATTCTAGGGTATGTGAGACATGTATGGAGTATCCATGTGTTTTAGCAAGATGAGATAGAGTGACCAAGGATGCAACCAGTCGAAAAAAAAATTCCTCAGTGATAAAGGATGTGGCCAATCAAACATATTTCGCTCCTATTACCATGAATGCATCCAATAATACAGATTAGACAGAAATATCTTCTAACCATGATGACTAGATTGCAACTGTGGTAAAAAATCTTATGTTAATAGAGTTCGATGACCTAGTGACAGAGAGAGTAGTCAGTTTGTACTATTAGAGTAAAAATGAGGAAGAAAAACTCCTTGGATTTCGGAGAGAGATGCTTCTAGCACTATATGTACATCCAACTGATGGTGGAGGGGATACCTACCTTGCTAAAATGGAGTTTTGATTTTTTTATCTTATGGAGGTATTCCCACAAGATGCCAAGGTGTTAGGCATGTTGGAATCTTCATTGGCACCATATTAGCCTTTCGGCTTGGTGAAAAAACCCTTGTATCTGAGTGGGGGGTTGATGGATTTGTTGATTTTCTTTGTAGGCTTGTCTTGGGGCTTCACACCCACAAATAAAGCTTAATTTGATGTTGAATTGTGCAGGGTATTCTATGGTGACCCCCAAGGATTGTATATAAAGGAGAGAGGTCATTGTGATATCTCATTATATTATTATGGGAAAATGTAGTTAGCATAAGTGAGTATGCACTTGTTCTAGGAGCCTTGGTGATTTCAATAAAGGAAAATTTTGCTAGGGTGGAAAATCTGGCCTAAGTTTGAGGACTCTCTATTTTCTATTCTTCATAGGGGAAGGCACACCTCATGTGTGTAAGAGAGAGAAAAACTCAGAAGGAAGAAATTGTACAAAGTGGAGTGAGTCATACAGATTGTCCATAGAATTCTTTGCATGTACGCGGGTTGCAGTGGGAATAATCGTGTACATACACGGGTTGTTAAAGGAACAATCACGTACATTTGTAAAATATCTTCTAGGTAGGGGAAGTTATGTATAGGATGATGTCAGGTGACCTCAACAGGTTGTACATATGGTATACAATATATTTGTGGGAAGAAGATATTTCCAAAATATTGTTGAGGTTTGGATTCTTGTTTGTATATTGGAGGACAAGGTCATCCTCAAATTTGGTAATTTTGAGAGGACTAAATATGTCCTCAGATTTGGAGAATTGGATAAAGTTACATAATATAAATATTGTGTCTCTTGTATATTGATGATTGATATTTGATCTCATTGTATGTTCCTTCGTGCTAAAATAAGTTAGGCATCTAAGTGTGCTTGTGTTTATAGTTCAATTTGGCTAATTGTGTATAATTGTGAAAACAATAGACTAGACTTGAGGTGCAGTAAAATATATCAGTTTGAACAAATTTCTCTTTCCTCTTATCCTTCCAATATTTTTGAATGGATTTTCTTCAGTTTCCTTACTCATACATGTACGTGGCCTTCGTAATGGTCTTCGTCAAATTTCCGAGATCATCATATTGATTCCTCTCTTTATAGAAATATGGAAGTCCACTAAAAAAAAAAATTATCTTCACCTTCTCATCCTTGATAAACCCTACATACTTTAGAAATCCAAAGAGATTATTTTCATACTCTCCCATGGTCATGCTTCCCAACCTGAGTTCAAATAAATATTGCATCTTCTTGTCTCAGAAGTTCTCTAAAATATAATACTTCGAAAAATATATCTTGAAATAATTAAAAGTGATCATGTTGTCATTAATGTGTTCAAATTGGTTCAACTATCCCACTAGATAGCAACTTTTCCATACAAATGGTATGTGGAAATTATGGCTTCTAGGTTAGATGAGTAGTTGTGAAACTAAAAATACTTCCTGATTCCAAAAAACCATGCTCCAATATCATCTGCCATTCCTCTTTTACCATCAAAGGATAGTCACTTAAGCATCCTCAACTCTCCTTGCACAATTTTCAGTTCATGTCTTCTTCTTTAGTTCCTAACAAGAAACACTTATAGATTGCTTATGGAGTCTTCAAATGCATTAAATTTACTTGTTGAGTAAGGAGGTGAGTGAATTCTTTGAGTTATGCTAGAACTTCTTGGATGACCATTTCTTTTGTAGTTATATCTTATTTCATGATGTCTACGTTCTTCCTCCTGTCTTGACTCTGATCCATTCTTTTTTTTCCTCTACAACTTATTTATTCTTTGGATCATTTAAGCATTTATTTGATTTTTTTCTATCATCATATTCTCATTGTTGATCAGGGGATCAAATTTTGCTCAAAAATTAAAAGTGCTCGGAATTGTTTCAAACCGGACGAGAGCATAGAACTCGTCATTGTGAACCCAACGCAACTCATTTCATCTCAAACGGACATCGGGAGCGAGAGATATTGCAATCTGTTCGGAATGTCTAACAGGCAAAAAAAGGGACGCTGACTGTACAGTCCGTATAGTCCGCAGGCTGACGTGGAAGCGTATGTACACTGATGTGGTAGAGTCCGTATGCTGACATGGTAGAGGTGATGTGGTAGATTCTGATTGGAAGGTGTGGTCGAATCAGAATGCGACATGTGGCATATTTTTGATCAATGGTAAGGTGCCACATGGCCCAGTCATGGGCTGCCACGTGGCACCCCGGTATTGGTTGTTGGTTTGTTTATTAAAATTTTATGGAGTCTGTGGGGGTCGAACCCCAGACCTCCCCTTTTGGCACCGCTCTTTGGTAGAGTGTGGGCTACCACCAGCCCACACGGTGGTTCTTATAAACTATATGTCTTGTAAAATATTTAAAGTCGAACTATGTGTTAAATGGCGGGGGGTCGGGCCGGGGCTTAGCCCCGACCCATGGTTTTATATTTTGAAACATATGACCATACCTTTGTTAAATGGTGTGCGTTTTTTTTTTAATACAGCCCGTTGTTATAACCTTTATAACATATGACCCTGTCATATGGCTCCGGTATTATGGGCGTACGTTTGGTATTTTAAAAATGGTTCAAACAGTTGTAAACCTACCCGCCACTTGTAACAGCTTTATTCGCCAATAAACGATTAGCCCTTTTGTAAATGCGCATGGTCATATGGACCCTCATGTGCCCAGGTGCTAGGTGGTTAGGGGCTGGCATGCCCATAACCGTCCTACAGTTCGCACCATTGGCGCGGTTGCACCTGTTGTTGGGTTTTCACGCTTTAAATTGCATGTGTGCCAGGTTCATGACACAAGGGTGCATTTTGTAGATGCAGAGACAACAATCTTTAATGGGGAACTTCCAGGAGGCCTAACTTCTTCATTTTTTGACCGATTGAGGTGCCGAAAAAGCCTAGCTAGATGTTTTTGGACGCTCTGAAGCCATTGGAGCAGTCTGTTGGTCAGTTTGAGCATTGTAAATCATGTTTTTGAGAACTTTGAGCAATTAATAATAATGATCCATTGGAAGCTAGACCAGGAGATGTATCCCAAGAGAGGGGTGAACTCCTTTATCAATTGTTGTGTTTATGTGCTTATGTTCATTGATTATGCTGCTGTCTATTTGTATCTTGCATGAGTAATCCTTTAATTAATGTGTTGCAAAGTTGATCCATTTTATTTTAACACATAACATTTACTTTCAAATAATTTCTAGATTTGAAGTCTTCTTCGTTTTTAGATCAAGTTGGTATCAAAGCACTGGTTTTTGAAGACTTGATTGTTTGCAAGTGTTTGTTTCTGATGCTCACAAGGTTGAAACTCACAAGAGGAGAAGGTCAACTTATGGAGCCAAGTTCTCATCCTTCAAGGAGGAAGCATATACCATCACCGCAAGTTTCAAGGAGGAATTCACCAAGTATGGCTCATGAAGAAAGTCATGAACGTATTCCTGCAGAAGATGAAGATCTCAGAAAGGCTGTCATGGAGATGAGAGAGATGATGAAGATATTGATGGA
>JASDQU010014559.1:181949-197508 GCA_032191745.1 Picea mariana | reverse complement strand
AATTCCTTCATTAAAGCTTGATATAAAATTTAAATTTCCAATATACAATGGAGAAGTTAATGCTGAGAAGTTAGATAATTGGATACGTCAAATTGAGGTATATTGTAGAATACAAAAAATTCAAGATGATGAAACCAAAATTCAGCTTGCTTCGTTAAGATTGGATAGTGCAACACTTATTTGGTGGGAATCCAAGACTCGGGAGGATATGAAAAAGCATGGTAAAATTTTAATTTCTTGGAATGATTTCATTGTTGCAATTAAAAAACAATTTTATCCATTGGCATATAAGCAAAAGGATACTATGGAATGGAAAAATTTTAGACAAGCTAAAAGATAGAGTGTGCAAAGCTTTACTCAAGAGTTTAGTTGAAGAGCTTTGGTTTTGGGAGTAGATTTGTCTTCTCAAGAAACTTTGCTCAAATACATTGGAGCTTTACATAGTTATTTGAGACATACTGTACTCATGTTTAATCCTTCAAATCTAGATGAAGTTTGTGTTCAGGCTACTCATTTGGAAGCAAGAGGAAGGAACGACACTCATGAGGGTAACAAGAAGACTTTAAGCCATGGAGACAAAGGAAACAAGAAGTTCAAGGGAAATGGTAGAAAGAATGTTGTTGTTAAGAAAGAGGGAGAAAAATTCACATGTAAACATTGTTCAAAAGATGGCCATGATGAAGACCATTGTTGGAAACTTCATTTTGAAAGAAGACCCAAAAAGTTTGGCAACAACAACAAAGGGAAGTCAAAGACTGCTGCAACTATTCAACAGGATTTAGGTTCAGATTCGGGTGATGAAACAAAGATCACAGCCATGGGTTATCAAGGTAATGGTTCTAATGCAAGCACTAGTTCTTCAAGTAACAATAATGTCAATGTAACTCAACAAGAAAAAGAGAGAATTGAACTTTTTCACATAAGGGTTGTTTCAAAGAATACTAAGATAGATAACTTATTTGATACTGGATCTCAAGCAAACTTTATTTCTGAAGAAACTGTTAAGAAATTAAAGTTGGAAACATTTCCACATCCTAAGCCATACCCTCTTGGTTGGATATGTGATAATGCTAAGTTACAAGTAACAATAAGGTGTAAATTTAGGTTTGCTATCACTGCAAATTTCATTGATGAGGTAGAGCTTGATGTTATTCCATTGGATATCTGTGGTATTGTGTTGGGGAGCCCATATTTGTACGATAGGAAAGCTATTTTTCATCGTCATGAGAATAAGTATCATTTCTTTAAACATGGGGTTGAGTACATTGTTAGAGCCCACACAAACAAGATGAATTTATCACTTATAAATGTGGGACAAATGAAGAGATTAGTTAATTCTAGTAAGAATTTTGTTCTCTTAATGATCAAACCTAAAGATGATGTTGAAAACAAAGCATTTCAAGGTTGTGATACAAAGTTAAAATCCGATTTATATGAAGTTGTTACTCAGTATGATGAAATGTTTAAAGAACCTAAGGGGTTACCTCTGAAAAGAGGAATCCAACATGAAATTCAATTGCAACAAGATTGTCCTCTTCCAAACATTGGTATGTATAGAATGTCAGTTATGGAAAATGCTGAGATTAAAAAACAAATTCAGGAGTTGCTCGACAAAGGGGTTATTGTACCTACTTCATCACCATGTGGATATCCAATTGTGTTAGTGCCAAAGAAAGATGGTACATGGTGTATGTGTGTTTATTTCAGGGCTTTGAACAAAATTACAGTTAAGAATCATTATCCTCTTCCTAGAATTGATGATTTGCTTGATCAATTAAAAGATGCAAGCAATTATGCAATGGGTTTTCTTCAGCAGTTTCATTTGGTTATCAGGTATAAGAAGGGAATTTTTAACAAAGTTGCTGATATGCTTTCAAGGCCTATTATTAGTGCTTCAGTTATTCTTAAGCATAGTCCTATCATGCATGAAAGTTATGTTGAGCAATATCCTTTGGATACTAATTTTAAAGAAGTGTATGAAACTTTGTGCCACTCTAACCATGTTGAAGAATTGGATTACCATGTGCATAATAATCTTTTGTATCATCTTGACAAGTTGTGTATTCCACAGGGGAAAAGAATCAACATTATAAGAGAAGCGCATTCTTCTCTTATTGCTGGTCATTTTGGTGTAGGAAAGACAGTGGCTAATTTGCAAAGATATTGCTACTGGCCTAAAATGAATGAAAGTGTTTCAATATATGTTTGATGATGTTCGTTGTGTGCCACAAGTAAACCTAGCAATAGAAAGTTGGGTTTGTATACTCCACTTCCAGTTCCTTCTCGACCTTGGGAAAGTATTTCCATGGATTTTGTAGGTGGTTTACCTATGTCGAGATGAAATCATGATTATATTTATGTTGTGGTCGATCGATTTAGCAAAATGTGTATTTTGATGCCTTGTACTAAGCAGGTTACAGCAAAACAAATAGCACAGTTCTTTCAAAATGTTTGGGTGCATTTTGGATTGCCTAAGTCCATTATTTCTGATCGGGATTCTCGAATTGTTGGAAGTTTTTGGTCGAGTTTATGGGCACTCATGGACACCAAACTTAAAAAGATCACAACTTTTCATCCGCAAATAGATGGTCAGACATACACCTAACTTCTTCTTTGTTCTTATTGCAGTAAGCATCCTAAACTTTGGGATGAGCATTTACACTACATTCAACATGCATACAATCGAGCTAAGCACTCTTCGACTCAAACGTCACCATTTGAAGCATGTTTTGGCTATTTTCCCAAGTCTCCTTTAGATTTTATCTTTGGGAAAGATATTTCCATTGATGGTTAATATGACATTGATAGGGCAGAAAAGTTCATTGAACAAATTCAGTCGATACATCAAGTGGTGCAAGAGAAATTGGAAAAGAGTTAGGTCAAGTACAAGATGAGACATGACAAGCATCGTGTTGATAACATTTTCCAAGTTGGAGATGAAGTTTGTCTTTACATCAGTAAGGAGAGGCTTAAAGGAGAAGGTAAAAAGTTAAAACCAATTCGATATGGTCCTTTCAAGATTATCGACAAGATTGGTAACAATGTCTTTCATTTAGATTTTCCTCCTTATATGCAGATGCATGCATTTGTTAATGTTGAGAATTTGAAATTGTATGAGCCTCCGTTGATTGATGATCAAGGAGAGCATGTTCAGATTCCTTCCATAGATAACTTTTCCCCAGAGTATCTTACGGAACTGCATGAAGACACCATCCTTTACAGGAGAATGCGAACTTCAAAACAAGGAAATGTGGAGTATCTTCGAGTTGGTATTAAAGGGATGAATCCAAGCAAATCCAAGTTGATTGAGGTTGGAAGGGTGAGGGAACTATACCCTAATCTTCAGATAGACTGAAAATAGTCTTTTGGAGGTCCAAAAGCTTCCCAATGGGGAGGTGTGAACAGGGGATCAAATTTTGCTAAAAAATTCAAAGTGCTCGGAATTGCTTCAAACCGGACAAGAGCATAGACATCATCATTGCGAACCCAACGCACCTCATTTTGTCTCAAACAGACATCGTGAGCGAGAGATATTACAATCTGTTCAGAATGTCTAACAGGCAAAAAAAAGAGACGCTAACTGTACAGTCCATACAGGCAGACGTGGAAGAGTTTGTATGCTGACGTCACAGAGTCTGTACACTGACATGGCAGAGGTGATGTGGCAGATTTTGATTGGCAGGTGTGGTCGAATCGGAATGTGACACGTGGCATATTTTTGATCAATGGTAAGGTGCAACGTGGCGCAGTCATGGACTGCCACATGGCACCCCAGTATTGGCTGTTGGTTTGTTTATTAAAATTTTATGGAGTCCATGGGGGTCGAACCCCAGACCTTCCCTTTTGGCGCCGCGCTTTGGTAGAGTGTGGGCTACCACTAGCCCACATGGTAGTTCTTATAAACTATATGTCTTGTAAAGTATTTAAAGTCGAACTATGTGTTAAATGGTAGGGGGTCGGGCTGGGGCTTGGCCCCAACCCACGGTTTTATATTTTGAAACATATGACCATACCTTTGTTAAATGGTGTGTGGGGTTTTTTTAATATAGCCCATGGTTATAACCTTTATAACATATGACCCTGTCATATGGCTCTGGTACTATGGGTGTGCGTTTCGTATTTTAAAATTGGTTCAAACGATTATAAACCTACCCGCCACTTGTAACGTCTTTATTCACCAATAAACGGTTATCCCTTTTGTAAATGTGCATGGTCATATGGACCCTCATGTGCCCAGGTGCTAGGCGGTGAGGGGCTGGCACGCCCATAACCGTTCTACAGTTCACACCGTTGGCTCGGTTGCGGCCGGTGCTGGGTTTTCACACTTTAAATTACGTGTGTGCCAGTTTCATGACACAAGGGTGCATTTTGTAGATGCAGAGACAACAACCTTGAAGGGGGGACTTCCAGGAGGCCTAACTTCTTCGTTTTTCGACCAATTGAGGTGCCGAAAAAGCCCAGCTAGGGGTTTTTAGATGCTCTAAATCCATTGGAGCAGTCTGTTGGTCAGTTTGAGCATTGTAAGGCATTTTTTTGAGCACTTTGAGCAATTAATAATAATGATCCATTGGAAGTTGGACCAGGAGATGTAGCCCAAGAGAGGGGTGAACTCCTTTATCAATTGCTGTGTTTATGTGCTTATGTTCATTGATTATGCTGCTGTCTATTTGTATCTTGCATGAGTAATCCTTTAATTAATGTGTTGCAAAGTTGATCCATTTGCTTTTAACACATAACATTTACTTGCAAATAATTTCAAGATTTCAAGTCTTCTTCATTTTTAGATCAATTGTCTAGTTTGTAACTATGCACTTATATTCTCAATCTTATCACAATATCTATTAATATTGTTTTCTCCCCCCTTCTCCTGTTCCCATTTGATTTTTTCTTTGCATTACAAATGTTGATATTTTGACCTTTGGCTTCTCTCTCACGACTCAAGACTACCTCTCCTTCCTCCATGTCCCAAATCTCCATTCTTATCTTGAATTGATATGTTTATATCCCCTATTTATGAAAAATGTGCAAAAAACCATTTATGATAGAATTATGCATGGTATAAAAATTTGTCAATTAATGCTACATATCCTTTTTCTACTCAACTCATGAAAAATTATATCATAATTCTCCAAATTCTAATAATTCTAATCTATTCTCCTATGAATTATATTTTTAAGAGCTATAATCATGCTTCATTCTGATCTCTAAATTGAAAGTTATGCCTTCTTGAAAAATCCAATTTCACCTCATTTGTGCATTTTCTCCACTGGTGTAATTTTATTGAAAGACAACCTTTCATCAATTGCAGAGGAAAATATGTCAAAAAATAGATCGAATTTTCTATGAGACATAAATAATAATAATGACATGGAATTCATAGCAACTCTCATATTTTCAATTTGATTAACTAATAAAAGACCGCAGCAATATGTAAATCAAAACTTTGCATTTTTCACCGCTTTTTCTAGACTTTGAATTTTTAGCAAAACTCACTATCTCTGAATTTGTGAACTTCTGGAAAATTTTCACTAAAACAAGGTTGTTTTTATTAAGGATTATATAAAATTTTGAGAATATAAAATTTTTCATTTTTGTGAGTTGGGGTCACATTTCCTCTCAAAATATCAAAAATCCCCCAAAAGTGGTCAAGAATAATAGATTTTGGCCTATTTTAGCATCTTAATTCCAATATCCATAGAATATATTCAATTACCTCATGTGTTATTTAAATGTATTCTTTTTTGGCTCTCTCTAATAATTTCAAATTAATCTAGATCTCTGCAAATGATCTTGAGCCAAATCTTAAAAAATCGTTATTTTTAATTTTTTGACAAATCCATGTAGAAATGGGAAATTTCCCTCTCTAGCACTTTTCTAGACCTCCTCTCTAATGAAAAACCCCAAAATATTAATCTCAATCCCACTTAGTCTGCTCAAGTTGTGGAAAAAATAAGAAAATGGCTCGAGACTTCTTTTATGACTTGATGGACAGTCTTTCCTACATGGAAATATGCTAATGTGGTTGATGACCTCGAAGGGATGTAGCAATGACATGGAACCAACCACTGGCCCACCAGATAATTCTTTTATACTTCCTATTATAACATCCCTTTAATATCCATCGTTAATCTTAAATCAGAAGAAATATGGACTATTGATCCGCTCTCTTTTGGCAATCAATGATTGACGATTTATTTTGTAAACCAAAGTTTCCCACCAATCTCTCTCATGCCCGATCATATTTCATAGAACATGGGCTATTTTTCTTGGAAAACCAAAATTTTCCCATGAATCGTGTCAATCCCTGATCATCAATAATCGACCATCGACAAATTCCTTTGATGACTTACTTAGTTAAAATTTCATCGAACCCTGACCATCAGATGTCATCCATCTCCTGTCCAACATGGAAAATATGTTGATGTGCCATGATACATATATGATGAAATGGCATGTCACATAATCTTAAGGAATCAACCGGGATGACATGGCATGACACATGTATGTTGACATGGCATGACATGTCACCCTCCTTTTTTTCATCAAAATTTGGTAGTTTATCTTTGAAATTTTTTTAACTTTGCACTAAATTTTTCGACCCCTGACCATCGACCATCGATGATGGGCTATTTCCTTTGGATCGTTGAACTCCATTCCCCAAAACTTGTCAATCTTCCACCATCGACCATTGATGATCAAATATTTCTTTTGGTCGAATAAGGTCTTCCCCAAACTTGTCGATCTGAACATCGACCATGTGTGAGTTCCTTTTATGAACTTCAACACTTACACATTTCGAACAAAATCCAAGGGAATATGGGTCTTCGATATCCTACTCAAAATGATCCTAACCGTTGATTTTCGTTGACTTCGCAAATGACAAAAAATGAATATGTACAATCGAACTTCCCCTTTTATCAAACTGCTAAAAATAATCTCGATCGTTGACTTGGTAGGCTTGCAAAACTTTGAAACCATATTAATTTTTAAATTTATAAAGGGTGAATCTCAATCATTGATCTCAAGATCAAGCACGATATTGAACGTCAATTTTTCAAACTTGTCCCAATACTATAGTGGCCATTAAAATTCAATTTTTTTGACCTTCCAGGTTGAATTCATCTTTTCAACTCTACAGATCGACTCCATTAAATTTTTAGACAATCATGAGTCATTTAATTCATATCTTGCTCACGAAATTGGGAAATTTCTCTCTAATTTTTCTATTTTCCCACAAATTCGCATAGACTAAAATCTGCGACAGTGAATTACCCAAATTCACACTCATCCTAACCCATACTAGTCCAATGTTTGAACAAGATAGTCTCATACAAATGTGTAACATACTTCCAATCAGACTTTAAGAACTCATTTTGAATTCTCCTAACAATTAATTAATAAACAAGCATGAAAGAAATGAAATAAATGCACATGAAATAATCATGATTCATGCTAGACTTAAAAATAATGTTTAATAATTTGATGCACAAAACTAAATTGCAAGAAGGCACATTAAAAATACATATCTCAAAGATAATAATTAATACAGAACATAAATAAATATACAAGCAGAGAAACACATGATAGAGAGCACTCATCTTTACAAAAAACAATCACCAACTGGCTGCAAACCAAGGACATTCGACCCAACCTTAGACACAGATGTTCCAAGTATCAATAGTAGGTCACCCCTAAGTTAGGGCTATGAATCCATAAGGATGAGTTACAGAGAGACAATCAACTTCCCAAACTAGTCAACACTCAATCTCTCACAACTTTCTCAACACATAACAATACGAAGTACACCATCTATCTTCTCACCATCTTGCACCAACCAAACACAATGAACCCCCTTCATTTCCACGTTATCCCTCATGATTTCCACTTCTCCCAAGGGATCCAATGAATCTAATCAAGAATCTCAATGTTGGGACTCTCAGGATTTGAAGCTATGAGTAAGGTTTAGCACATGCCAATGCATCTCAGGAATATAGGCACCAATTCATGGATGGAATACACCAATAATTACTACATCCAACAAAAAAATGGTGTATTTCCTTGCAATTCATTCGAATGTCCAAAAGAAAGAACAAGAATGAATGAGGAATAATGAATGAAGAACCAAATGAAAAAATGAAAAAGTGATCCCCCAAAGAACCCAAAGAGGGGTTTATATATTTACTTGGAAACAAAGAAGAACATGACATTTACCGAAGAAGTTCATGTAACCACTTTTCTCAATTGAGACCAAGATGGGTAGATAAAATATAATAAAAATACTAAGACCCTTTATCCCTCTCTCTCCTGGAATCATAGCCCCCTATAACTCTTGTGCTTTTCCATCTTGCAACTAGTGATGAATTTTATTATTTGCAATGTTCAAATTATTACATTTCCTAGGCACTCCAACCTCTTTTAATTTTTTGGCCACTCTAGCCTTTCATCAAATAAACAAAATACATTGTTATGCTGGGGACTCAAAACCAGGGTATTACAATGTGTGGCACAAGTGGGATCCCAATATTGGATAGATCACTCAAATCATGTGAAAAGGCATGTAAATGGGCTCAAAAGTGAAACATTCCCTCCAAAGTATGCAATGTTTCATCCAATAGGTACAGCGTCCTCTCCAAAGGGGTGTAATGACCTCAAAAGTAGTTGAACATCCTAAAAAAGAAGTGAGTTGGCCTCCAAAAAACGTGGGATGGACTCCATAAATAATGCAATTGGCTTCCTCAATATCCTCCAAAATAAGAATGCCCAATCCAAGTCATATCCATGGAAAGTAAATCATCCAAAGTAATGTGCAAGTGGTACCCAAAGTAGTTGCCAATCTAGAGGCATGCACACCAGTTCGATGCAACATAAACAATTGAGGCATGTCTGATGTAAATTCCATTAAATAGATTGCATTAAGACTCATATTCAAATTTCACAATAACTCATAGAATCCATACAATGTTCCAAGTTTAGCTATGGGAGGGTTGTTAGTAACTCCTATTACATGTGCCAATACCAAAGAAGAGAAGTAATTCCCAAGAAAACATATCAAGAATCATGTGTACTGAAAAATGGTCTCATTTGGTGGGTAACTTCATGAGTTTTATTGCAAAGACATGTGGTGGTGTTTAATATATTCATCTCCATGAGTTCCTTTAAAGTATGAGGGATCATTTGTGCACTAATTTTCCCTTTCCTCAACACTATGTCTTTCCACCCCCCTTTTTCCTTTTTCTTTATTCATTTAACATTTTCTAGCTTTTGACTTTTTTTTTTACTTCATTTAGTACCTTTTTAGATGTGAATTTTATTGCATAGGGCTTGGGTTTAGGGCCTCATAGTAAGGGGGCATTACTCATGAGATATATTTTTTGTATATGATGTTCATCTTGACCTTATAACTTTGATCTGGTGAGGCTCTTCTCTTGGGACCATGAAACACAAACCTTTTTGTGTGGCATATGACAACCAACCCAGTAGTGGGACAATGGAAATCAATAAGAATGGAGAATTTTATGTATAGATTGGGATGTGGAAATGCTAGACATATCAAATCCACATAGTTGTAGAACTCGACCTAAGAGTGACAACACTTATCTAGAATATGATGATGAGCACCAAGGTGAAACAAGGAAAAATGCACAAATTGAGAGCATCACGATCCATTATTCGACTCAACCAATGGTCACTACTTTTATGAAAAACAGATAAGGAATTAACAGTTAATATGAAACAATGAAATAATGTACCTCATGTATGTCAAGCACCATAATCATCAAATGTGAGTGAGATAAGCATAATGTGGGAAGCATCTCCAATCAACTGTCTGTGGAGAACCTTGTATCTCTTCTATGAAACTAGTATTTGTGATGAATATCATAGGAGAAAAATTCCTCTCGTTAACCCTAAATGTTATGGGGTAACATACATTCCTATTAGTATTGACCCTAAGGATAACTATTGTCTTCCAAGAATGAACCAAAGTTCCGAATAGAGGGGTGTCTCCAAATATTCATTACTTATCTCCCATCAAAGAAAAAATGGCGTTCCATATAGGGGAAATTCATCCTTTTAATTAGTCCCTCTGATCATCAAAGGGATCCCGAAGTTGTTTACAGGGTTACCCAAAGGCAATGTATGGGGCATAAATGGTAAAGCTCATGGGTAAACAAGATATGGAGATGGTGACTAAGGTTGCAATTTCCATTATTAGGTGATCCCAATATTGTGGTATGTTTACTATATAATAAAAAAGTTAATTTATCTCAACCAATAAAATAGTTTCTATGGCTACATAAACCATCGATGATACTTTAAAAACCATGCCAAGACCAACCGATGTAGGAAGGTCCTTCAAATTGATTTTTTCATAAAATGTTAAATTAGCTCTTGGATGGGGAATTACCTCTCTTATGGGTTCTTCAATGGCTTTATTTGTAGTATTACTATCTATTATCTTGGAGATTTATAATTCTTATGTTTTATTGGATACAATTCTAGTTAGTTGGGGACAAAGGAACTCCATAATATTCTTTTTGTACTCTTGAAGAGTAAAAGACAAGAGTTTCAAACCTAGACCAAATAGGGGGTTTGATTTTTTATCTCCTCTTGTTACAATAGTTTGATCATGTAAATACTTTTTTGTAATGATTTTTGGAATATTGGTGTGCAACTTGTTGAAATCAATCCATATTTAGAGTAGAGAAGACCAATATGTTATCTTCATCAAGATGGTCCTACCTTGTTGGGTATCTAACTGATAGAATATTGGATCCCTAGAGGACGCGGTTTGTCATTGATATGTTCTAGGAAGATATGAGCTATGGTTTATAACTATCATTTCCTCATCACTGGGATTCCAATAAATAATTTGGGATCTAAGTGTTTCCTGTAATAAATTGAAGGATCCATCCCCTCTCATAATTATGTTGATTATGACCGAAGAATGATATAGTATCTGGTTTCTCTTAGTTATCATATTTTGTTGATTGAGTGAAAATTATAAGTTTAACACCCAAAGAACCTTATGAGGATTTGTTAAAATCATCTAGGTATAATTAAAATATGAGGCTTGGATTGACTCATTTATTGAGATCTTGACAAGATAATTCCTATCAATCATCTATATTAGTTCTTTTCTAGGAAAATGTTGTGACTCGAATAGAGTAAAACATCATTCAAAGGGCCTATATTGATTTATCATAAGGATTAACCAACTTGAAATTTTGACACTGTAGAATCTTGTAATAGAAATGTTGGACTATTTCAAATCATCTTCATTTCCCTGGTGAGTGAGACTTATGCAATTTAGATATTCATATCCAAAATAATTTGTATGTTCTTGTTGAACAAAATTCAAGTGATTGCAAATAATACCATTAGTAAATATGTTCCTTCTCATGTGAATATATTTTATTGTTTAGTGAGTATCACGCTCAACTATTTTTTAGTAGAAGTAACTACATGTTCTACTATGTATTTTTAGTATCATTTGATCAATACAAAAGCTTTTTTCTATGTTAAATACATGATGACTAAAGTTAACTTTGTGCTAACTATATCATTTACTGTAATAGATCATTCATTTTCCTAAAGTCAAATTCTTTATTGGACAGTCAAAATTGGGTACTTGACTCATTTTTATAGTTTAGACACTTTTATATTACCCTTATAATTATCCATAAGATGGATATTTTAGTTCCTTGTAGAGTGGAAAGATAGATTGAAAAAAACTATTTATTGTAATTAAAATTTAATATGAATGCATCAAATTTGTTTCATAATTATTTTAAATTATCACATTGAATTGAGTGCCTAAACATAAGATATTAAGGACACAAACATGTCACTCATAATGAATTGAAAGTGGGGAGAGTAACACTCTAACCACCCAAACTATATTCAATGAATAAAAACTTCACTTGATATTTTAAATACTTTTCTAATAATTAAATAATCATTATCACTTGTTATATTAAATAATTTTCAAATAATTAAATAATCATTAAAATGATATTTCTTTAATAATAAATGTTAAAAAATATTAAAATATAAAATAACAAAATTAATACAATATTAAAACCTCTGTATTTTATCTCCACTGTATGCAATATAAAAAAATTTGCAAACCATAAAATAAAATAATACCAAACTAAAAAGTAAACGTTACACAATGATGAGAGGTTAAATAATACCAAACCTAAAAGTAAACGCACAATAATGAGATGCCTGAACCTAGACCATAGACCATAAGCCAATAATATGACTCATAAAACGAGATCATCAGGCAGAAAATTATTCAAAAAGCAGAAAAGAAAATATTAAAATATGTAATGTGCCCGAGGTTTTTTTTTATATTTTCTCATAACCTAGTGGCAGACATGTAGGCTTCCAAGACATTTTATGAAAGTCTTCGTCAGACCTCGAAGCGCGTTAACGAGAAGACAGTTAGCTTTACAGACTGGAAGTTTCACTGGGATCGTTAGTAGTTACAGAAAGGGGTATGTCTGCTACAATAAGGGCAAAAATAAAGTGAGTGGCATAATCTTTTTTAATATGTTGACATCGATTCTTGATTAAATAYGACTTCTTATTAAATTTAAGAGAAATGGAATGGCATAATATATTTTGGCAAGTGGATACAGTGTCTGTTGATTTTAACTAAGCATAAAATCTTCACTAAAATATTAATTTGAAGTTACCATAACACTGGTTATGTTGGGTTGCATTATTAGAGGTATTATGCAAAATGTAGCAATGTAGTAACAGTAAATAAAATAAAAATAGATGTATAAATATATAACGAAAATACTGGTATCATGATTACATGATCAAATTTTCATTAAAATATTAAATAAATTTGAATTTACCAGAACACTGGTTATGTTGAGTTGCATTATTACAGGTATTTTAAAAAATTAGCAAAATAGTAATAGGAAATAAAAATAGATATATAAATATATAATTCAAATATTGGTATTATCATTATATTTAGAGTAGTGAGGTGCTCTACAGTTTATTGAAGAAATATTGTCATATAACTATGTTATTTTATCAGACAACAAAAAAAAATAATATTTATATTAATTATAGTTATAGTGTAAATCTATTTTAAAATAAGATTTATTAATCATCTATTATGATCAAATTATGATCAAATTTATTAAGGTGTAATTTTTTTATTATTATTTAATATAAAGAAATTAATCTTAATATAAAATGAAATCATAAAAACCCTATACAAATTTCATCAATTGATAAAGAAAAAGAAGACCGTGACCGAATAAAACTATTAGATTGCCATTTTAGCCAGATGTAAATGCACTTTTTGAGGTATTATTAGTTTGTACTAGTACTGATCTCACTCTATGTGGTTATGTAGAGCTTTGTAACCATACTAGCTTCTTTTATCATAGTATTGAGATTTCCAGAGATATTCTGGTGCTGAAGTGGTGCTTAAGCAATTTAGAGAGTCTTGACTTTTTCATTTGGACAAATAGCCCCTACATACAAACTTTAATGAAGGACATAGACTTTTTACAAGATTACTGACTCAGAATTATATACATTTTAGACATATATATTGAGCAAAAGAGATGCCTAATAAATCCAAAATTAAGATAAATCTAGACTCATTATATATACAAAATAATTATATCATATATACAGAATAATTATATAATATGAGAAGTGATAACCTATATATAATATATGGAAAGTTATAACCTATATGCTTTATAAGTTAAGCCTAACACAGTGTTTAGCATACTGTTCAGCCTTGTAGCTTTCACGTAATTTCTTTTCCAAAAATTTAGAATGTGTATGATGGTGTCTGTAATAATACAACGTGATCCCAAACGCGTTCACGCGATCAATGCATGTTTCCTTGCGTCAACCAAACATAGGGTATAACCTAATTCATTGCAGAGTGATTGAAGCTACACAAGAGGGACTTGGGTTATTTTATTTTATGCCCGTTTGCAATAGTGTGTAAAGGTTGCAGTGAGAGACCAGGAAATTATGATGGAACAGCTTAAATCAGAGAAATCGTTTTGGCCACCAAAAAGTATAAATGGACAAATGTTTTGAAGGCAAGCACTAAGCTATGTTCAGGATTCAATATGTCATCTCCAGAATCAATTTCGATATTAAAACGGTAGGATTGGGTCAATAAAGGGTAGACCTGCTTCAATGCAGTGTATCTGGTTTTCTTATTTTTTTTTAACATTTATTACAAACATGTTTAGAAGAAGTAAGTTTTCTGCACACTTCTCTATCTTGGGACTCGTCATCTTTTTTTTAAGTCAACAATATTAATTTTAAGATGAGGTACCCCTCTAAAATTGACAAGCAATTAAGAATTTTTTAAGTCTTTTTGTTCTAGCACAAGTATGAATAAACTTTTACAAAACAAAGGTTTATGATAATCACATCCAGAAAGATCACTTTTAAGTTAATTTTGTGTATTTCAATAATAACTTAGAGAAAGTTAATCTATGCAAATATGATGGAGTCAACCCTCATCACAAGCTTGAATCAAAGTATAACATTGAGAAAATGATTAGTGTTGAGTGGAAAGCCTATTTTGGTTTTACAAAAAAAAGAAAAGAAACTTTTTTTTAAGACTTTAGTCATTCTTCCTATCTTATATGGATGTGAATTTTTGGGGATGTAAAGTTTCTAGGAAATTTTTTAGAATAATTGAGCAAATCTAGAAGCATTTTATGATTTAGATATAAAATTTAAAAGAATACACCCTATGCTATCCTCCTCATAGAATATGGTATTTTCTCATTGATTATGGCTATTACTAGGTACCCAATGTACAAGCATATGACCACTAATATGAAAAACATGAGCCTTCCTAACATTACTTCAACTATATTGAAATTCACATGTGACTTAAGAATGGGTCACATGTTAAGTCTTGTATAGATCATTGAAGAATATAAGAAGAGATCACTCTATAGAGTATTTATACAATTAAAAATACTATCACATCTGTTTTTATTTATTTTTAAATGCAATGCAATAAAGAAATAACTGATAAAAGAAAATGAAGATACTATAAAGAGGCCATTAACTCCTATCTACAAGATCAAAAGTACATTTATACTATAGCTAGCTTAAAGAAGAAAATCAACAATGCTAAAATAAGAATGAACTCTCATAGGGTTTGTAGTGAAACAAGGTGTTGGACAAGTCCTAAAACATCGCGCGCGATGAAAGAATTTGTCATCTTTGTGATACTAAGAAGGTGCAAGATGAAAATCAATTTCTCTCAAAATGTCTTGCATATACCGATATTAAATTTCAATTTTAAAATATTTCTAATCCTATGAAACTTCATCATATGTTATCTCAACATAGATGTAGAGAATTAAGAAAGATTTTCTCCAACCTTTTCAAGCATAGAAACAAAATGCTAGAATAAAACAATTAATACCTTATCATTTGTATTTAGGTTTCAATAAACAAAAATTGGTCTATGGAAAAAATATTCAATGTTATCATCACTATAAATGGATTTATAAAATGATAATATTTAACATTTATCAAA
>JASDQU010014559.1:94116-105634 GCA_032191745.1 Picea mariana | reverse complement strand
CCTTCCTCATCAACACATGTGATTGTCTTGTTGTAACAATCTAGGACAACATGATATTTTTACAACCAATCCACACCAATTAGATAGTCATATGAACCTAATGGTATGATGTTTACATCTACCTTTATGCTAAGTCCATTCATGTCTATTAGACATTCTTTAACCAACTTATTGATTTTCCTCTTAGCTCCCATGGCTAACTGAACTAACCAACATTTCTTATGCTTTCTTTTTTAAAGTGAAATATTTCAACAATTTTAGCATTTATGTACCTATGGCCAGCTCCATAATCAATTAAAATTTGTATGGGCTCGTTATCAATCTTACCTTTCACTTTAATCGTGGGAGATTGATACGTTGCTTGCTTGTTGTCTAAGGTTCCATAAATCCTTGTAATGTTTTGTCTCATATATTCTAGTGTTTCAGCCTCTTGAATGTTGTGGAAAGTCCCCATTATTTTTCCTTTGTGAGGGAAGTCCCTATATAAATTATTTCCCTCGCATCCCCAACATTGTACAAACTATTGCCTTGGCCTTTTCCCAAATGAATCTGTAGTCTTGTGCTCATTTTGGGTTGACTGAACTTTCTTATTTGTTTGGGAATTATTTCTGAGAAATAGTGGCTTAAAACCTTTCTTCCTTTCATCATTTTTCCCTTTCATCTTTTCATTCCAATCCTTTTGGAAACCTAGTCTTCCTTTGCTCTTCTCATAAATATGCCTTTCTCTCCTTATGGCCTCCTCAAAAGTATTGGGGTTATCATATTGGATCTTGACACTATTTAAGGAGTTTAACCCACTTAGAAACCTTTGGATTTTGAAGTTCTCATCTTTGATAAAGTATACATACTTCAACAATTCAAAGAACCTCTTGTCATATTCTTCCATTGTCATGGTTCCCAAATTGAGTTCAAAGAATTATTTCATCTTCCTTTCATAATAAGGCTTAAAAAAATACTTATCTTCGAAATACCCCTTGAACTTCCTCCATGAGATTCTCTTATGATCAATATTCTTGTTTTTCTTGAGTTGATCCCACCACATGGATGTCTTTCCTTGCAAGTGGTAGGTGGAAATTCTAGCTTCTACCCGGGAGGGGTAGTCATGCAACTAGAAATATTTATTCTTTTCCAATAACCAAGCCTCTGCCTCTTCTCTTTTTAAATTTGGTGGCTTCATCCTCCTGAGATCACTTTGTGATATGTCTGCCTTAGGCCTTCTACTTTTTCTCTGAATAAGAGACATACTTCATTTGCTCCCTGGCCCTGAACTTGCATAAGTTCTTTTAGTGGACTGCTTTGGATAATTATGTTGATTTATCATGCTTCTTGACTTTCTATGATTTCCATTCTCATCCCTTTTACTACAGGATAATGATTATGACACTTGTCTAGAACTAGCTTATCGCTTAGTTCCAGATTCCTTTTTATCTTGCTTATACAACATGTTTAATCTCTAAAGTATCTCTTTTTGAGCCGTCTTAATCCTTTCATTGTCAACTCTATATATATACACTTCTGTCTTAATCCTTTCATGTACCTTTAACTCTGCAATAAATGTGCATGTAATAGTTACTGTTAGAAACATGCATAGCACAAAACGTTCCATCCATTATAATACATGTTATTTCTTCATCAGTTTGTGAAGGAAACATTGCAAAAATTCAAATTGTTATTCCCTTGATGTATTCCTCTCTGAAACAATTTTCCAATGGTTGTACTTGATCTAGATTATTTTCAGAACGAAATGAAAGAAGAGATATTACAATGAAATACACATAAATATTGCCAGAAACAGAGAAATACAACAATACATGATTTTTATTAATGAAAGAAATGTACAGAGACTGCAAAATTACATAGTGCAAAACTCACTGTAATGGTGACAACTTTATCTCTTAAAAGAGATGTGAGGGCTACACTCATTCACAATAAGATGAGTACAATGAGGATCTGGAGGCCTTTTTTATAATAAACATGAATTCAAAAAACCTAGAGATCCAAAAACCTAACCCTAGGAGATGATGCGCCAAAAGTCATGTGGGCCCCATTGGGGTAAGTTAGTACATCAACTTCCTAGGGTCGTAAATTTTGCATATGATTTTTGTTTTAGGCGTGTGATAGATCATTAGAAATCACTTTTCGAGAACTACACATTATGATGTCAAATTCTGACTTTGTCTATAGTTTGGCTATGGCAAGCCAAGAAAACATTATTTAGGGCCCTAAAACGGTCCTGGAAGTACAAAAACATGCACTGACATGAAAACTTCCAAAATAAGTCAGTTGGAATAGGTGGGCAGCCACCATTATCCACCTAGATGTTGTGTAGGGCTTCCAGACAACCTTAGAAGTGCAGAACCCATAATTACAAAGAAGTGGCTCCATTATAGAGAAACATGCTAAATTGAAAAATGTCAAGATGAGCCAGGCGGAATTTGGAACATGTGGGTGGCCACCCATATCAACATAGATCAGTTCTCATCCCTTAGGAAGAAATGGTCTCCATTGCGTTGAGTGCCCGAGGAAGAGGGGAACATGTCTGTTGAATCTGAATCTCGATGAGCTGTGTTCCTTGTTGGAGAAGTTGCATTACTTGGTTTGTGGAAGGCTGTCACAAACATGTTTCTAGAGGGGTTGAATCTATTACACCAACCTATTGTATCTAGTCTTGACGGGGAATTTTTTAGACACCATAATAGGTGAAGAAACAATATCTTCTTTCTCTTCTACAAACTACTTTTGTTGGATAGATGGTGTTGAGGATACAATGGTTGCAGTGGCCTTATGTGCATCCTTTGAACAAATTGTGAAGAGGATTCATTTTGCAGTATGAAAGATTACCTTGCAACGTTGTTTTGTTGGAACAATAGTCAAAACTAACTCTACGATAATGTAGAGATGATCCCCTAGAGTAATAATGACACTATGGGGTCGAGACTCATAAACAACATGATTTTTCCACATATATGGTTGGCCCAAAATAACATCAAAGACATCAAGAGGGGAAACATCACATACTACCTCATTCTTGAAGGGATGGATGGCATAGGATAGGAGACACTATTGGCTGACATAGAGATTTTGTCCCTGGTGAAGCCACCCGATGTTTTATTGTTGCGGGTGTGGTGTTGTCAACAACCCCAACTATTTAACAACCTCAACTGAGATGAGGTTATTATGGCTTCCGATATCAATAATGAAATGCAACGACATCCCCTTCACCCACTTCTATGAATGGAAGAGGCAATCCCCCTCTTCAGGATATATTGGTTCATCTGGTTGAATTTTTGTCATCGTGGCAGTAGTAGTTGAGTATGCATCGATGATCTGTGTTTTTTCATTATTTTCTGGATTAGATTTTGAATCAGGGTTCAACTCGTTGTCTTTGATATCGACTACCAATGAATTTTTTGAGCAACATTCATCTGTGTTGTTGCAGGGGATTTTTTGAAAGTCGCAGAACTTCCCAGTGTCATTCTCCACCTTTCCCTTACCCTTCTTTTCCTGTGTCTTGGACTGGCTATCGAGAGGTTTTTCGTTAGGGTCGTATTTATCATTCTTTGGTTGTTGCGTATTTGCATAACCGAACTCTCGTTTGTTCCAGGGATAATTTTAAGGATGGAAATTTATATTAAAATGTAGAAACATTTGCTAATCTTACTAATCCTTAATATGCAAAATGTAAAATGTTTGGCGATAGTTTTGTAAAAATATTCAAATTTCTAAGGATTTAATATAGCTTCTATTAAATATTGGTGATTTTTAAGGTAAAATAATTTTATTCTATGGAATTTGGGCAAATCTTTTTTAGAAAAAAATTAAATTAGCGAATCTATTTTTGGGAAAAACCATGGAAAATTAGCCCATTTGTGAAATTTGTCCCCTAAAATCATCTATGGTTTATTCTGGCGCCCAAATTTCTGCTCAATTTCGACAAAATATCAATAGGAAGCTCCTAGTGATGAGATGTTTAGGAAATCCATTTCGGTTTGGATGTACCTATGCAGAGCACCAAATATTTCAGAACTATCTGTCGCTTGGAGTCTTTGATACCCATCTTGGTACACAAGGTATGGAAAGTATTTGTGAACTCTGACACTATTTTGACCTTCTCTTGCTACAATGTGGTCCATCTCATGTATTGGTCTTCATAGTTATCAACACGGCAATATTATTCCTTGACCGCATCCATAAAAAAATACCAATTGGGCTTGACCTTATATATTCCAGATTCCTTTGTGGAACTTTGCTCCCAGTAAGTTTCCCACCAATGTTTGACATATATTTAACCATCTTTCTAGGGCAACTGCATCTATCTAACCTTCAAGTATAGGAACATCAAAGTTAACTTGTACCTTGAAAGGAGAAGTTCCTCTAAAGTGACCACTTGATGAAGATGCATATGTTTCTATTAGAAGGCGTTGAAGGATGTGGGAAAAGTGTTGATTAATTGGGTTAGTTTCCATTGATATCAACCCTTGCAGAAAGTTTGGTATCGAATTTTGGTAGCACAAAGTTTTGGGTAATGGACCCAAGTTTGTTTGATGGATAATTGTATGGGTTTTGATATATTTGTAGGTAAGAATATTCTAGATGGATAGTACATGTCATTCCATTTTTGGTGGTATGTGGAACATCACATAACTTCTCACGGTTAAAGAGTTATGGCCATGTGAAGTTGGAGAACCCTCATGAGTCATATAGAAGCCCCAAAAAGTCAAAGTGTTTGCAAAAGAAATTATTTAAATAATAAAGTTAATGGAAAACTCCCTAAAATAAGGAAAGTCGGATGCTACATGAAAGTATAAATACGAGGCAATGATCTCTCATTTAATCACACATGAATATCATCGAATATATATTTTTGTGAAAGATTATTTTTGAAGGTATTATTGATAGAGAAAAATTGCAGCAGAAAAAGTGTGGCACAAAAAGTGCAATAGAAAAAGAGCGGAAGGAAAATTGCGGACGAAAAAGTGCGGTAGAAAAAGCACCGCAGAAAAATCGCGGCACAAAATGTACAGTAGAAAAATCATGGTAGAAAAATAGAGGCAACAACATGGTTGGGGTCTATTTATGAGAGATATGGAACATTTTGTTTGAGGTATGTTTTTTGAGCTAGGGTTTAGCTCTTGAGATGGTATTGGATGTTCAGTATTGTTGCATATATCATATTTGTTGAGGAATACAATTGGTATTTTGTTATTGGTATTTGGCATATGGGTATTGGTCTTTTGGTTGTGATGTGTTGTTGAAGTTGTTGGTTTAGCTTTAGGCTACATAACAGTGAGGTTGTGGCATATGGTTTGATGTAAGGGTTTATGGTATTTGGTTATGGATAGTGTGATGTATTGCTAGATAATTTTGTATGGTTATATTGGTATATGTACTTGGTATATGGTTGAGGTACATGGTTGAGACAAGTAGTTGATGAGTTAGCACATAAATGAGGAGTATAATTGATGATGTTGGTACATATTTATGAGTCATAATTGATGTTTATTTGATGCATGATTGGTACATATTTGGTGCATGGTTGATGTACTCGTTGATGGTACAGGTTGAGGTACATGTTCGTTCATGGTTGATGTTGGTTGTGGAGCCTGATTATCTTCCTAATTCAGAGGTCTTTTACTTTCAGCCATGTTTATGCCCCATGAAGTATTTACACCCCATAAGTATGTACAGTCTTCCACGTGGGGGAGTGCAGAGGGGGGTCCGGGGGCAAATCCCCCGAAGGAAAAATTGCCTTGTAAATGTATATTGTAATTTCATTGTAAATTTGGACCATTCATTATAAGGTCGTAGATCTAATGATAGAGATTATGTTAGGGTTTTTTTTCCCTAGAAGGCAACCCTCTTTTATGAGGGAAATGTATTGCGGCTATGGTTGATGGTGAATATTGTATTCTGAGATAAGAGACTATGAGAGAAAGAAGAGGAAGTTACAGTGAGTTTGTTGTAGGTTGTATCCCTATATATGATGAATAATAATAAAGGAAGGACCTAGCAATTTCTCTGGTGGACGTAGCCCACAGTGGGTGAACCACGTAAATCTGTGTCTCTATTGTACTGTGCATCTTTTGTGTTTTGTTTCCGCATTTGTTTTATTTTATTTCTCCATGGTCCTGTTTTTCTAACAGGTTGATGCACTTGTTTATGATACAGGTTGATTATAGGTTGTTTGGACAGGTTATTGTGACATGGTATTTGAACAGGTTTGGCACATGGTTGATGCATTTGTTTATGGTACAAGTCGATGTATGGTACATGTTGGCATAGGTTATTGGTACATGTTGTTACACGTTGATTACAGGTTGATTGGTATAGGTTTACAACAATATATCTCACAGTGATAATGTGAAAATGGTTCCATCATTATACTTCTACATCGGGGCGGTTGGATGGGGAAAAGAAAAATGGTTGTAGCCACCTTCTGGTTGTAGCCGGAGAACATAGGGGGTTGTAGCATCCTTCTGGTTGTAGCTAGAGAATTAGGGAGTTGGAGTTTCCCTAGAGTTTTAGCCTGAGAAACTAGGGTGCTGGAGCCTCCTTCCAGTTGCAACTGGAAAACAAAGAAATTTGGTGCTTCCAATGAATGTAATTCTTCAATACATATAAGAAAAATAATTATGTGGTTTTCTTCGTCTTTGGGTTTCCACGTAAAAACACTGGTGTACTGTGTATGTGCATGATTGCTCATTTGTTCATTGTTTATTTACTCTGCAATTATTAGATGATAATTCTACATTGATATAACACTTTCATTATATGGTTGAAAAGGTTTAAATTTCTCTATTACTGATTCATCCCCCCTCTGAGTAATCCAACAAAAAGTTCTCCATGATTTTTTCCCTATGTCACACAAGAGATTGCTCAAGAAACAAGTTAATAGAATCTTCTTCTCTGTCGTTTTTATTTTCTCTCCCAATGGAGGGTTTCTTGGGCATGAGAGAGCAATTTCCCTCAAGAGAGACAAGCTCAATACCCCACTTGCTATAATTGGACCTAGTCAAGGACATGCACTGAAAAAAATCAAGAGAATCTGCCTCTGATACCACTAATCCGGATTTTTTTGGAACAAAATGAAAGAAGAGATATTACAATGAAATACACATAAATAATGCAAGACATGGAGAAATACAACAGTACATGATTTCTATTAATGAAAAAAATATAGAGAGACTACAAAAATATAGAGTGCACGACTCAATAGTATAGTAGGATCTTTATATCTAAGAAGAGATGTGATGGCTACGCTCATTCACAAGAAGATGAGTACAATGAGGCTCTTAAGGCCCTTTTTATAATAAACATGAATTACAAAACCCTAGACATCCAAAAACCTAACCCTAGGAGATTAAGCGCCAAAAGTCATGTGGGCCCCATTGGGTTAAGTTAGTACATCCACTTTCTGGGGTCGTAATTTTTGCATATGATATTCGTTTTAGGATTGTGTTAGCCCGTTGGAAATTTATTTTCAAGAAATACACATTATGACATAAAACTCTCACTTCACCTACAATTTTACTCTACAAATCCAAGAAAACACGGTATAGGGCCCCAAAATGACCCTAGAAGTACATACAGATATACTGAGATGAAAAATCCCCAAATAAGCCAGTTGGAATAGGTAGGTGGCCACCATTATCCACATGGATGCTGTGTAGGGATTCAAGATATCCTCAGAACTAAAGAACCCGTAATTACAAAGAAGTGTCCCCATTACAGAGAAACATGCTGAATTGAAAATTGTCAAGATGAGCTAGTTGGAATTTGGAATAGGTGGGTGGCCACCAATATCCACCTGGATCAGGAATCTTTCCTCAAAATGAATTATGAGAAAAAAGTTACAACATTTACATGCTACAATTCCACTCTTTTATTGCTACAGATTAATTTCCAAGAATTTTTATTGCCCAATTCAAAATTCTAGGTGGACATACATCTTCTACTCCTTAATATGCTTCCAACAACTATTCATTTTCTCAAATATGAGCTCCGAGCTGAAATTTATTATCTATAGGAGTTTAAGTTGTTTTACCCAATTTATCCTTGCATGCTACATGTGCCTTATTTCTCTTCCTGCGCATTTTCCAGTACCCATAACCAAAATATCACTTCAACATTGCCTTTATGGGCCATAATATTTCCATTGACTTCTCGTATGCCCCAAAAGGACTTTTGAGCATGGAGTTATGACTTCTTGAAGTAATCCTCATGCAAAAATTTTAGCCCCACTATTTTGGCTGTAACTTTCTCATATGAGCTTTGTTTTGTAAACGGTTTATCTCATTGGATAACTCTCTCTGAGTTCTTTTATTTGAGCTGCAAATATAGAGTATACCTTGATACATTCTATTAACGTGGGTTTTGACTAGATAAAAATGTAATTTAGGCCTCAAAAATTCCCTAGAAGTTAGTGACCTTCAAAAACCACAACAAAGTACATAAAATTTATCTTTTTACAATTGTAACAACCCTTTAAATATGATCCAACGATCTCTAATCAAGACAAAAAACTACCATTGATATGACTCTATCGACCATCGATAATCGAAAATTTCCTTTCTACGTGTGCAACACTTTCCCCAATCTACTAACGCAACCGTTGGCGATCGACCCATCCCCCCGACAACTAATTTGCACCCAACTCTAAATCGACTGATTCGATTGTCAACCATCGATGATATTTGCTCGTGAATGGAACTACTTAATCAATCTGTCGATGCCCTACCATCGACATTTCAACGATCAATGATCTTCAATGACTGTCGAATACACCTTCCCAAATCAGTTGACCTAAGCATCTACCATTATCCACTTTTAGGTTGACATGGTAGCTACTGATGTGGCATGACACGCGGATGATGGAATGGAATGACACGTCATTCTGAGGTGTCAACTTGGGTGGCATGGCATGACACGTGGATGATGACATCAGCATACTCTTCCCTCCATCAACCATCGGTTGATTCTCTTGAACGACCTGAACACATTTCTAAATCAATCGATGCCCAACCATCAACGCGTCGATCATTAGTGAATTCTCTTACTTTATGTAAAACAATTCACTGAATCGGTCAACCTCCAACCACTAACCCATCTTCCATTGAAAATTTTCATCGGTTATTGATAACACTTCAATGGATTTAGCCAACCCCCGATCGTCGAGCATCGATAGTCAAAGTTATCTTATGAACAAACCAAACTATTCGCCCTTTTGGCTGACTCGACCATCAATCGTCGACGATTTCTCTTGGTAAATTTTAACACTTAGAATTTTTTTGGCATTTCTCCAATTAATATAGACCATCGATCTCATCATTTTCACAACCCCTGAAATGTATATTGGCCATTAGTTGTATCAACTTTGTCCAAATATACTGACACTTATCCATCAGATGTCGGTCATCGACATTTTCTCTTGTAAAATTTCCAAGACTTTGCCAAGCTCATTGATCTCACCATCGACAGTTGGCAGATTCTGCTATCGAACCTTGCACATAGAAACTTTTGATTATAGTACAAGCGAATATGGACTGTCAATCTCCTTCAACTTCCAAACATCGAAATTGAATCTTGGTCGTTAATTTGATCAACCTTCCAGACAGCTAAACCTTTACAAATTTTAAAATTTATTAAGGTGAATATCATTTGTTGATCTTCAGATCAAACACAATCTTGGTCTTCGATTCACCAAACTACATGTAAATCTATAGGCAGCCATTAAAACTTGAACTTTGTGTTAAGCCCTAATATTGGCTCATTACCCCTTAATTGGGGCATATTATATTAGTAATGTTATTTTAAATATGTCGTCTTTAGGCCATTAGTTGTAATTATACGTCCTAGTATCCTATATATACCAAGGAGACATTTTCATTTTGAAGCTTCTTGTACTTGAACATTTAAGTGAGGTAAAAGGAGGTTTCCCCCTCGAAGAGGCTTATTATCTGAAATTATCTCTTTTTTCAAGGCATTGAGTACGTTTTTTGAGGTTTTTCTATGCTATATTGATATTTGGTTCTTAACAGCCGATGCCTAACAACTACCACTATAACCCTAGGTGCATCCACGCAACCCGCATGAATGGCGCACAGGTTAGTCGAGGTGAGAATCGAACTTGAGACCTTCTTTACAAATTCCCTTCCAGACATTTGTTCACTATCTCGGTTTGTCCATCAGATTGAGGATGATAGGATGAGCTATGAGCGAATTGAGTACCCAAACAAGAAAATAATTCTGTCGAAAAATGTCCAGCGAAGATGGGATCTTTGTCACTTACAATAATATTTGGACTGTCATGTAGATTTTGAATTGTCTCCATGAATGCGGTGGCAACTATACTAGCTATGAAGGGATGAGAGAGTTCACAAAAGTGTGCGTACTTGGTCAGTCTATCAATAATCACCATGATGACACTCTTTCCTTCATTCTTTGGTAACCCTGTGATGAAAGCCATAGAAACCTCCTATCAGTGCTGACTTGGGATGGATAATGGTTGTAAAAAACCTGGGGTATTAATTGTTTCCACCTTATTTTGTTGGCAAACCAAACATTCTGCCAAAAACCTTTGAACATCAATTTTAAGGTCATCTCAAAAACAATCCTTCTTGACTCTATGGTAGGTTTTCTAAAATCCCGAGTGCCCTCCTACTGGAGAGGTGTGTAATTCCAATAGTACCTTTTGTTTGAGTTAGGAGTTCTTACATAAATATAAGCAATCTTTGTACCATAGTCAATCATTTTTCCATGTAAATGTATCTGATGCACTGGAATCCTGCTGCAACCTTTGAATGAGAGTCCGCACTTTTTCGTCATTCTTCCATTCATCCCTTGCCTCTATTATCCAATCGGGTTGGATGATCAAGATAGCATAGAGAAAGGCCTCAACATCTTCATCCTTTCTTGAGAGTGCATATGCCACAATATTTTTCTTTCCCTTTTAATAGACGATTTCAAAATTATAACCCAATATCTTGGTTACCCTTTTTTGTTGTTCTTCTGAAGATAGTATTTGTTCCAAGAAGTATTTAAGACTATCATGATCTGTTTTGACCTTGAAGTGCCTACCTATTAGGTAAGGACGCCATTTCTTCAATGCAAGTAGTATTTCCGTCATTTCCTTCTCATAAATGGGTGTGTGTAAGTCCTTTCCCTTGAGTGGTCGACTTTCAAAAGATAGGGGCCTTCCTTCTTGCATTAGCACATCACCAATTCCATTTCCCGAGGCACCACATTTCACAATAAGGGTTTTTGTGAAGTCTGTAGTGTTCAAGACAATATCTTTTCACATCACCTCTTTAATTTGTTCAAAATCTTTAGTTTCCTCTGGAGTCCAAGAAAATGCATCCTTCTTAGTTAGTGTCGTTATTCTTCCATAGTTCCGAACAAACTTGCAGTAGTAACCTGTCAAACCCAAAAATCCTCTAAGATTCTTCAATGTTTTGGGAATAGGCCAGTCCATCATGGCCTTAATCTTGTTATGATCTACCTTGACACCTTCATGAGATAC
>JASDQU010014559.1:45571-56173 GCA_032191745.1 Picea mariana | reverse complement strand
TGTCATGCCATTTCCGGTGGTATGTGGAATGTCACATAACTCTTCATGGTTAGAGAGTTATGGCCATATGAATTTGGAGAACCCTCATGAGTCATATAGAAGCCCCTAAAAGTCAAAGTGTTTGCAAAAGAAATTATAAAGTAAATGGAGAATTCCCTAAAATAAGGAAAGTGTAGTGCTACATGAAAGTATAAATAAGAGGCAAATCTCTCTCATTTAATTACACTTGAACATATTGAATATCTTTTGTTGTGTGATGCTTATTGCAAGTACTCATTGATACATATGAAGTTGCGAAACTCTGAGGTAGTACAAAGGGTTGACGATGAAATTCTTGGAATTACAGTGAATACTAAAAATCCCTATTTTTTGAGCGGGCTGACAATGTATTAGGGTGCGTACATACTGAGGCATATGCGAGATGGAAGTGTATTAGGGTTCATACATGCTAAAAATCTATGGAAACTTGAGAAGATGAAGATGCAGAGGTTCTAGATTCTGAGATCAAGCTCCCAGGAAGGTCTGCAGTGCTCAGATACATCATATCTATCCATTGGTTCAAAAGGTATGTCTTATTTCTATGAATAGTTGGATTTGATGTATGCATGAGAAATGGTTATGGAGATTTGAGAACTCTCCCTAGAGAAACTAGTGGATGCATGGGATCTTCTATATAAGTCAGATCTACAGAAATATAGTGTTGGTATATTTATCATTGATACTTCTTGATGAGGAACATCTTGTATTTCTTGGCATATGGCTAATGGGTTTTGTGGTACATGGTTGAGAGCTTGTATTTGTGAAGTGGTTGATGTATTAAGAGGATGAATATCAGAAAGGGTTTGATGACTAGATCATGTGAGGGTTATTATAATTGTTCATGATTACACACACCTATATGGCACATGACTAGAGAGAGATATATATTCTTTGGGTAAAGGTTATGTATGAGTATGCATGCACAAGGTACAGTTAAAGTATGGATACAGTGACAGGTTACATATCTATGTGAAAAAATTACAGAGGGTCAGAAGTTTTCAAGAGAAATAAAACCCTAGTTTTCACAAGGCATGCACAGGTTGTATAACAGTTTGGTTGCATACATACATGGGTTGCATAACAGATAGGGCACGTACATACGCCTGCTGCAACAATACAGGTCATGTACCTATTGTATTTTGTTGATACATGTTCAATTTAGGTATATATTGATTACAGGGTAGTTGTACAAGTTGGATACAAGTCAATGGTACAAGTTGATATAGTTGTACAATGGTATATCTCACAATGATAGTGTGACAGTGGTTTCATCATTCTACTTCTACATCAAGACGGTTGGACGGGGCAAGGACAGGTGGTTATAGCCACCTTCTAGTTGTAGATGAAAAACATAGGGGGTTGTAGCCTCCTTCAGGTTGTATCCAGAGAATTGGGGAGTTGGAGCTTCCCTAAGGTTGTAGCCTGAGAAACTAGGGGGTTAGACCCTCCTTCCAGTTGCAGCTGGAAAACAAAGGAAGTTTGTGCTTCCAATGAATGTAATTCTTCAATACATATAAGAAAAATAATTATGCGGTTTTCTCCTACTTTGGTGTACTATGTATGTGTATTATTGTTCATTTGTTCATTGCTTATTTACTCTGTAGTTATTGGATGATAATGCTACATTGATATTTCACTTGGATTATATGGTTAAAAATGATTAAATTTATCTATTACTAATTCACCCCCCATCTCAGTAATCCAATACATAGTTATGACATTTGTATCATTCAATGTTACATGGGGCCACATAGGCATTTCTTGCTTGAACATTTTTATAATCCCTGCAATTTGCAACCTTATTTCCAAAATTAGTACAATAAAAACAATCGCCATAAAAGAAATTTGCATACCTGGGAGTGAATGATCTTCTTTGTGGTGTAGTCCTTATGAAGTTATTTCTTAACTGATCATAAGAAGAGTTATCCGTCATTTTGGGACTCAGGAAATCTGCGCACTCCTTACTTCTTCTTTCCCAAAATGACTTTATCCATGGTTTGGATCTGGTGCCATGCGTCCTACTAGATCGGACGAATCCTACATATTTTGAGTTTCAAGATTTAGATCTTTTACAAATAACTTCAACAACGTTCTGAACTCCTGAGTCCGCACTTATAATTTATCATTGATATCTGAACTTCGAAATGAAATTTCCTCCGCCCAACTGAACTTGCACACTCTCTTGATTCAAGTCCATATCAGGCCGCTCTAAGTGTTGCGCTTATGCTTATGGTTGTGGCCTTTGTAATCAAATACTTTGATGACTGGCTGAGGGCTAGGGAAAGCAAAAGGATCAGCGATAGAAGTGGAGAGGGAAGTGATCAACCTTAGGATAAAACAAAAAACCTTAGGGCCGAGACTTCTTATGTAAGACAATCAAGGAAAAACAAGTCACCCAAGTGGATGAAGGCGAACATAAGAGAAACTTCAAGCCGAAAGGAAAAACTTAAGCTAGGGCATTTGCAAAGGAGAGACAAGGAAAAATTATAGACCTAGGTAGAAACCACAAACCCACAAGACCCTGACAAGTTTATGTGATAACATTTGTCTCCACAGGGGATGGCATGCTCCCTGCAGGTTGCTAAGAAAAGTAGTTTTAGTGCCTTAGTATTGGGTTATGGATTATAGTTATTTAAAACAAAATAAACATAAAAACTGGAACGGTATTTACAATGGTGGGACACCGACAATGGCTTTAAACAATAAAAGAATTTAGAAAGTCCCCATTAACAGGGCCACCAAAAACTTCATCACCCTCCAAATTTTGCAACCTGTAAGTATTATTAGGGAATATCTAAGAGATTATGAAGGGGTCGATCCACAAGGCATCAAATTTACCATGTGTGTATTTGTCCTACTTGGGTGCATCCCATTTTAGCACTAGATCTCCCGATTGGAAATTCTCCTTTCATACTTTCCTGTCAAAAGTCTGCTTGAAATTCTGTTGATGTTCATGTGCTTTGTTCAGTGTCTTCTCCCTAGCCTACTGCACTTCTACCAGCTGCAGTATCATCTTGCCCATGTTGTCAGGTTCTCCTTGGTAGTCTTGGAAGAATTTTTCCACTGGAAAGGCAAGTTGAGAAGGAAAGATGGACTCAACTCCATACACAAGATGAAAAGGAGAGATTCCAAGAGATCTTTTTATTGTCACTATGTCATCCCACAAAGAAAACTTGAGCTTTGAATCGCATGCTTTCTTATTGTCCTCTAACAATCTTTTGATGATTTTTATAAGGTGTGTGTTAAAAGACTCTGCCAGTCCATTCCCTTGGGGGTAGTAGGGAGTTGAGTGAATCAATGCAATCCCAAACTACTCACAGAATTGAATCAATGGTTTGGCCTTAAAGGACGCAACATTATCAGTGACAATTATTTTTGGATAGCCAAACCTTGCTATAATATCTTCAAGAAAAGCAATTATTACCTTGTGAGAAGCGCTCCTTGTGGGGATAGATTCTATCCAATTGGTAAAGAAATATGTGGCAGTCAAGATCCACCTGTGTTGACCACTAGAAGATGGATGAATTTCCTTGATGAAATCTAGGCCCCACTGTTGAAAAGGTCCTAAAGCCACCATAGGCTTCAAAGAAAAGGACTTGAGTTGTTGTCTTCCTGAGAATTTTTGGCACTTGACACAAGCCCCGATTTTAGCACAAACATCAGTGAATAGGCTAGGCCAGAAATATCTGTCTCTAAGAATATTGTAGGTTGTGGTTTTCCAGAAGTGATGTCCCCCACACAAGCTATCATGAAATTCAAACATGATGTTTTGGGCTTCTTGCATGTCTAAACATCTCAATAGCACCCCTAGAGGATCTTTCCAATACAAAACTTGATCAATGAGGTAATATTTAATTGATCTGAGATTTAAATCTCTTATTTTTCTTTTTTCCATGCCATCAGGAGGCTGCAACTTCTGTAGAGATAAAATTATGTCCCTGTACCAAGCACATTCTGCCAATGGAGGGTAGGCTTGGGAGATCGTATCAGACAACTCGCCCTACTGATTTTCTAAGCAAGCATTGATGAAATTTACCCCCAATGATTTGAAATTAGATTAAGCCAGCAACCTAGCTAAACCTTGGCCTTTAACCAATTTGGTGGGTCTTATCTCCAAGTCAAATTCAATGATTTTAGCAATCCATTTGCTTCTTCTTTCATTCATGTCGAGTTGAATGAGGATCTCCTTCAAAGAAGTTGCAAGGACATATGCAATGAAATTTGAATGCAAAACATAGACCCTCAAGGATTTGAGAGCCTTAACCAGGGCATAGGCCTGTTTTTCCATGATGTCATATTTCATCTCTGCGTATCTAAATGCCCTACTAAAAAAGGCAATGGGCTGCTCAAACCCTTCGTCATTCTTTTGCAACAAAACGACTTCCATGGTGTCGAGTGAATCAAAGGAGAAAATCATAAAATATTTTGAATAATTAGGACTGATGAGCACAAGTGCTTCGGTCACGACCTTCTTTATTTGATCGAAGGAACTATGAGATTTAGCAATCCATTTGATTTCATTTCCTTTCTTCAACATGACTGTAATGTCCTTCACTAGTTTAGAAAAATTAGAAACAAACCTTCTGAGAAAATTAATCATCCCCAAGAAAGACTGAACTTCTTTCTTGGATCTAGGGAGTGTTAAGGTTTGGATGGCTTCCACCCTACTGGAATAAATGTTTACTCCCTCAACTAATAGTATGTGCCCCAGTAATTTTCCCTCTTTCATAGAAAACTATGACTTCTTGGGATTCAGGGAGAGACCAAATTTTCTGCATTTTTGGAATACCTTTCTCAAATGATGACAATGTTCTTTATCGGTCCTCAAGAAAACTGTAATGTCATCCAGATAAATGACTACAAATTTATCCCTTTCCCTGATAAAGGAGATGTTCATAGCGTGCTGGAAAGTTGCTCCTGCATTCATCAATCCAAAGGGCATCTTGGCATACATGAATGTACCCCAGGGAGTGGTGAATGTAGTCTTCTCTCTATTCTCAGGTAAGAGAGAAATATGATTATAGCCAGAAAATCTATCAATCATGCACATCCTAGATACACCTATCACCCTCTACAATATGTGCTCAATTTTTGGAAATGGGTAATTATCTTTCCTAGAGCCTCTGTTTAGGTTCCTGAAATCAACAAAAAGTCTGATTTATCCATTCTTTTTTCTCACTGGGACTAAGTTGGCCACCCATTCAGAATACCTCAAAGGAATGATAATCTGGGCATCCAAAAGTTTCTTTACCTCTTTCTCCATGATAGGAAGCAACATAGGGTTGATCTGCTTCAGTGTCTGCCTAAATGACTTGGCCTCTTCCTTTAGTGGGATATTATGCTCAATGATGCTTGTGTCGTATGTTCTGAGATCCTCATAAGTCCAAGAAAACACATTAGCCAACTCCTTTAACATCTCAACATATTCATCCCTTTGTTCTCTTGACAGGCTACTTGACAATTTGACAAACTTTGGGTCCTTCTCTGTACCAATATTACACTTGGATACATCAACATCATGAATTGAGCCTTTAAACTTTACTGCCACATCATTTCCATCGAATAGTATTTCTAAAGAAACTAGTCCCTTTGGAATGTGGTTACTAGGCAACTGAACAATATGGTGATTAGCAATTTTATTTAAAAATACATCAGCATGAGGGTTACTTTCAGACTCATGATCCTAATCAATGTGTAATGATAAGAAATCATCAACAGACTCAAGGAATTTTATGACCTCTAGATCATCCTCAAACACCTTCCAATGCTTGATATAGTCAGGTATAGAGGACCTATATTTCACCTCAACATCATACCTAAGTTTAGGTGGCAGTGGGACTCTGAAGTTGCTTGTTGAGATAGCCAAAGAATCATCCCTAGTATTCTCCTCTCTTGGAATAAATTAAATGTTGAAAGCTAAGAAGAAATTGTCTATTAGGTCCCACATCGCATTTCTACAGGCCCTTAACCTCGGGTTCTTATCTTGATAAATATTTTTGACCTCATGAACAATTAGTTATGAATCCCCAAATATTGTTATCTCTTCAATCCCCATGTCTTTTGCAGCCCTTAAACCCAAAACAAGAGCCTCATACTATACCACATTGTTGGTAGTTTTGAATTCTAGTATGTAGGACAAAGGTATAACTTCTTGAAAAGGTGAAACAAGGACCACTCAGGCACCAACACCTTCCTTAGAAGAGGCTCTGTCAAAGAACATCTTCCAAACAGAGGTAGTTGGGGAAGGGATTTCACAAAAAGTAATGGGTTGTTTTCTTATTCCAAGAGGAGTTTCAGGAGCATCAGTGAGTTGCAATATGTTGGATCCAAAATCAATGTAAAAAGAGAAAATAGGATGATTGGTGGGGTTTTCTTCATCACTGATGATGTATGTGAGTTGCGCTTCCCTGTAAAGTCTCCTTTTTCACCCCCGAACACAGGAATGGTGGCGTATGAAAGGTCCATCTGCAAGGTTCCCCCCAGTCTCTTTATCCAAGATATAGACAGGATCATACCAAACTTAAGGGGAACATTAGCCACTACGATATCCATGACTACGCTCTTCATTGATAGCTGGAACAGAGACACGACCAGGTCATTGATAACCCCAAGGCACTTCACCTACCTGGAGTCGAAATAACACAGGTCATGGTAGGTTTTGGTAACTTCCAACCTGAGTTCTTCCATGACAATATTAGGCATAAGATTGTGAGATGCCCATGAATCCATCAAGAATTTATGCATCACCTTATCATGGATGTTCAATGAAGTGTAGAAGGGAGGGGAGGAATCATCTCTATCTTCTACCAAAGGTCCTAATATGACAGTTAGTTTTTCATCTTGCAAGTTGGTTGATTTAGTGGACTGAGATGTAGGTTCAAACTACAATAGTTTAAAGAGGCTACTTTTGAAATATTCACTCTTGACCGGTTCAAAAAGGGGTACATGGATTCTAAGATTTTGAATTTCATGGTCAAAAATGAAAAAGGGAGGGAGCTTCATAATTTCCTTCACTTCTGAGACGAGACCTTTGACCACTGGTGGGGGGTTTTGTACCTCCTTTTCTTTGTTTCTATCTACCACATTATCATCAGGATTATCTGCTCTGTTAGGCTGATCGAGAACATCAGGCTTTCCTTCTTTCTTCTTGGACCTAAGGTTATATCTGTTTGGGTTGTTGTTGGTATTTTCCCCTTTGCTCAGCTCATTTAATTGACTATCCATGAGAGACTCTTCATATGAATCTTGGGTTAAATGAGGGAATGAGAAGGTGTCCCTGAGACAATGAATTTCAGGGTCAAGCTCTTCTTCCTCTCCTTATTCGTCAGTAACAAGGTTATTTAGGAGAGGAGATTGAATTTTTTTATCATCTCTATCTCTATTTCTTTGAGGGGAATTAGTTGGTCTTTTGAAACTACCCCTATTCTCAGTATTTTTGGAATTCATATAGCCCTTATTTCCTTTTAATTCGATCTTTTCCATCCTAGAAGAAAGAAATTTTAGTAGCTTGGTCACTTCATCCATTTGAGGGGGGGTAGCAGAGGAACTAGAATTCGGAGTTTCAGACCTACCTTTTCCTCCGTCTCTATTAGATTTCCCCCTAAGTTTGTCAGCTGCCAAATATTTGATTTTACCTCAAGGGCTGCAACTTGCATATGAGCCAAGGAGGTAGCTCTTCTTTCTCTCAACAGGAAGAAAAAATCAGGGTTGAAAGCACTAGCATAAGTCATATTGGCGGAGGTTTGGAAAGGATTAACTTGAGCGGGAATATTTGTATACATCTTATTAAATCTCTTCGAGAAGTCTGAAACAGATTCCCCATATTCTCTCTTAAGTGCCCCGAATTTTGTAATATAATAAAGGAGATATTTTTTATTCCCCCAATGTCTTAAGAATGAATCATCCAAAGTAGCAATCTTGTTAACATATCTAGGAGGAAAGTCCTTAAACCAATCCCTTGCATCACCATCAAGGCTCTGTACAAAAAATCTCATCCACACATCTTCATTTTCGACTGCATGAATATCTGTGAATCTATAAAAGGATGAAAGGTGTTCTTCTGCAGTCACATCTCCCTCCCCTATGAATTGGGGCATGTACTTAAGGTAGTCTGTGGTTTGGATATCATTCATAGGCTGAGGTAAAACTAGAGGGGCATATCTAGAAGACAATATCTCAGCCATCTTGTTCCTAGGAGGATTAGCACCTGCCATTTGGATGTGAGTTGGAGGAGAAGCAAGTGGAGATGGAGTTCATATAGGGGATATGGGAGGTGTGATTCTGGGAACAAAGGGAAACAACTGAGGATCTGGAGAAAAGGCCTCAGGGCTCAAGGGAACATAGGTTTCCCTTTCTATAAAAGAAGCAACTTTAACAGGAGGAGGAGTGGTGAAACTGGGAGAGGGGTAATCAACAAGAAAACTCTTGAAATTTAAACTTCTAGAAGCTCCAACAGATGGTGTAATAGGAAAATGAGAAACAAATACTGGAAATTCTATAGGAGAATAATGAAATTTACCAGAATAACCTAGTTCAACAGTAGAAGTACCCTCCTAAAGGTTCTTTTGTCTTTTGATAATTTTCTCTGGATCGGCTTCAAGTGTCACTAAAGTCAGTTGTGGAGTAGACCTCATGTGTCTGCCTCTGGAAGCCACATTTAAAACCATGGAGTCATAAGAGTGGATTCGCTAGGTGCCCAATTGCAATCTTTAATGTTTTGATTTCTGATGCACCTTCAGAACCAGTAAGCTTTGTCATTCAATCCCAGGGAAAATCATCAATTCATCCCCGACAACGACGCCAAAAAATTTAGCACCAGAATTCACCTTTGGATCGCGGCAGAGGTAAGCCCAGTACCCATCAATTTATATGACATGGTTAATGAATTTAAAGAGGTCAAATGGGGTAGACTCGAGAGAATATTGTTTTAAATCAGAGAGTTGGGGCAGTATGCACAAGAAAATGAGCTCTTGATTAACTTCAACCAATAAGTTGTAGTAAGGGTGAGTAGGAGGAAGAAATTGAGAAGAATATGTAAAGGTATGCTATGGACATCAGGTCTTCCAACAGCCTAAGGAGGAAAAACTCTGAAAACAAGATCCACTTGAATTCGAAGTTTCGGGAAACTGAAAACGCTATAATTGCACTGCAATCAAACATTCATTACAACACAGTCACCACAATCCATGTGAATCCTTCGATCATAAAGATTCAAAATAAGATGCAAGTAAGATGGAAATATAAGTTGTATTTCATTAAACAAGAAATCTCATATCAAGTTACATAACCAAAGAACCAGAGATTCATTAAAACATTACAATACGAGAGCTTAGTTGAACCATTGACCTTAACAAAATATCAAAACTAAGTATTTATACTCAGAACAACTTGTCATCACCAGGAGTGTGACCTAGCTACTGCATTCAAAGCTTTGAGTCTACGTCTCTTATGCCAGTCTACACCTGCATTCTTTTGTTAGACATGATCTCAAACCAGTATGGGCTTTGCAGGAGAATTTGTTGACAGGGGAACTTTAGGCTGACAGTCTGCCTCCACGACCATCTTTTCCATGCTTTCCATTTATGGGGTGAAATGAGGTTTCAAGCACCTTCCCCATTTCCAGTAGCTACTTTCATTATGATCGGGATGAAACCTGACACCCATGAATGCTCCAGGAGGCGTTCACGACTCCTTCAAGTCAATCTCGACGCCTTGAGACCACGTAGATATTCCCCTGTGAAAATAAGGGTGCCCTTGGCTTCTCGAGTGGCTCCTCTCCATCACTTCATGCGACCTTGGGTCTTGACCTGGGGCTTATTTTTGTGAAATTTTGGGACTTCGCATTTCAGGAATCTTCACTCCACTCGATTCCAAATATCTTGAAACTTGAACTTGTGAAATGGCCCATCCAGATCGATGGTCTGACCTACTTTGAAATTTAGGGCCACGATCGTCTCCCCAAATAACCTTAGTCGTCAGCTGGACAATAGGCACATGCCCTTATTTATATCCCTTCTTTCCATATGACTGTGGGTAGTGACCATGGGCCCAATTCCCAGGCGCTTTGTGATTTCACATTTCACGACTTCCCATTTCACAACTTCATGTCGTGCTCCATGCTCAAACCTCTGAGTCACGAAATTGTGATCTCTTGGATCAGGTTCCATGCATCCCCACTGGATCAGATGGCCCAGATGAATATCGACATTTTCGGACCTTGGTATTTCGGGACTCGGGAAATCTGCGAACTCCTTACTTCATCTTTCCTGAAATGACTTTATCTGTGGTTCGGATCTGGTGCCATGTGTTCTGCTGGTTTGGACGACTCCTACTAATTTTGGGTTTCGTGGATTCAGATATTTTACAAATAACTTCAACAAAGTTTCAAACTCTCGATTCCCACGCTTATAATTTGTCGTTGATCTTTGAACTTAGAAATGAAATTTCCTCCGCCCAACTGAACTTTCTTGCTCACTTGATTCAAGTCTATATCAGACCTCTCTAACTATTGTGCTTGTGCTTATGGTTGCAGCCTCTATAAACAAATACTTGGATGACTAGTTG
>JASDQU010014559.1:8171-35605 GCA_032191745.1 Picea mariana | reverse complement strand
TAGGAGCTCAACCACTTAGGATAAATTAGGGACTTGGTTGAGAAAATAATGGATCTTGGTAAGGGATGAGTTATCTTTATAACAAGGTTATTACCATCATAGAATAGAATCCAAGTTTGAACTAATCTAGTGACAAAACCAAGAAAACAACCTAAGAATATCCTGGATTCTTCTCTAAATCTTCCCCTAGAATGATGCACTTTGACCTTATCAAGATGGTTTCTCTCCTATAAGGGAAGACATAGTGATTTGGTCGCTCCCCTAACATTGTGTCAAGGGGATGGTCACTCCCCCAGAGTGAAAATGGGAGTGTCCATGGTCAAATGAAGCCAGGACTGAGTGAAAAAGGACAAATTATTAGGGTTTAAAGGTGTATTCTTATTCTTGATTCTCAAGGGGATGTAATGGATCATTATTACATGGTGTTAAGGTGGCGAATCTTAGGAAAAGTGAAAAAAATAAGATACAACACGTATCAGAATGGACCATGGCATTTGCGATACTAACTTCACTGAGCAGAGTGAAGTGTGACACTTACAACACTTAGAAAAGTGAAGTGAGACACTTTACAACACTTAGCAAAGGGTGACAAAATGATGGTGAACTGAATAAGGATATTGATGAATAGTGATGGATCAAATGATGGTGAAATGACACATGGGTGAAAATGTAGAGGTTGACTTCCCTTGAACATATTGCGACACAATGAATTACTTGGCTACATTGTCTCAACAAATCATGAAGACCAAGTATGATTATGTGACGACAACCAATGGATCTCTTCGAAGGAGTCAAAAGAGTATGAAGACACATTGAATGGGATGAAAATCAAGGGTTCTCTTCTGAAGGATTCAAAAGAGTACGAAGACACATGGGATTCAAACAAGAGACAGGTCCAAGGGTGACATCAAGATGCCATAAATGAAATACTTTACCCACTTCTCAAATTCCCCCCCCACCCAGATAGGATAGTACCTCATTGTTTTTTAGCGAGCTTGAGGAGGATAAAAAATGCTCAGTATAATGTCATCTTTGATGATTCCCATATTCACATTTTTAATGAACCAGAAGAAGGAAGGTTTTGGTCCCAGATGGGTCCTTCCTTGTGTAGATTTTACGAGTCCAAGGAAAGAAAAATCGATGGTATTTTCATATTTAGTGAGTCTAAAAATATTTAGAAAGGAGAATCCATATGGAATTTTTCGTGAAATTAGTCTCCAAGGACTGAAAACGTATAAAACAATACCTAGGAGAACTCTTCTAATCATGCTTAACTAGAGTGTTCATTTTTCATAAATAGTTCGATGAGAGTGAAAAAGAGATAAAATACCGCTCAACATATGTGATTTCTAATTCAGTTTAATGAGCGTGAAAGACAACAAGATCACTCGAAAATATTTTCATTTTTAAGGATTTCAAAAAGAGTTTAAATAATTCTTCGTAATGAGGTCCTTTTTCGTAAAGTAGTGGTTTAAAAGCCGAAAAAGTGATAAATCAAACATCAAAAGACACCCTTTCTAATCCTTTTAATGAGTGTGAAAGGAAACAAGTTCACTCAAAAATCTTTTCATGTTTAGAGGGTCTGAAAAGAGATTAAAGGAGACTCCAAAGTGTTCTTTTTTTGTATATCTTTTACGAGTATGAAAAAGAGATAAAATTGTACTCAATAAACTATTCTGTTGTATTAATGAGCATGAGAAATAACACAGACTAAGCTTGGTAACTTATTCTCATGTATTTACAAGCACAAGAAAGAACAAAGACTAAGCTCATTCCAAAGAAGGCTATTACGTTATGATGGGGACGACCCTCAAATGAGGATCACTCCCAATAGTGTGTCTCTCTAGAGATGTTTTACCCCCATCTTTCATGAAAAAAGCTAGTGGGTTTGTTCCAACATGATTCCTAGAGGCTAGAGACCTACCCCCCAAGCATTGTTTCCTCCGAAGAATTTTCTTCTTTCCCCATTTAGGTGGTTGGCTACTAATGGGAATAGTTTCACAAGGTGGAGGAAAAGAAGGTTCAAGTATGAGATCTAGAGTGAGACTCAATTGGAATGGAGGGTGGTCTGTTTCATGATTTAATGATCTTGACAAAGACAATGAACTATGCTCATCGAGACTAGGTACTATCAAAGGATCAGATTATTCGAGGGATTGTCGCACCTGAGTCGAAATCATATTTAACGTGGAAACCTGTGGGATGATAGGAGTAGGTAAAGGAAAAACCCCCATTAGTGAGGAATCCTTAAGGATACCTACTCCTACACTCTCAATACTAGACTGACCTAGAAAAGGAACATCCTCTGCTGTGGCATTGCGGAGATATGGAGTTATATATTCTAGTTGGTCAACAGTGATAATTTTTCCTTGATGGGGAAATAGTAAGAAACGAAACACCGTAGATGCGACGACAATTGTCTCATAGAAATAAATACAACCAAGTAACAAGTTGTAATCCATGGGTGCATCAACTACTTCAATATCTAATGAAACAATCTTACCCTTCAATGTCCCAGTGAAATATTGCAAGAGTTCATGAGGTTGGAAACCAAGTCCATCAAACACTTTCAAGGTGGTCGAAGATGAGGTAAGATGAGGAGAACTTAGGGATATCCAACAAGGAAAAGACATGAAATAGGTGGAGGCTCCCTCATCCAAGACAGTATAATGGGCATTCTTTCCACCAACCAAAAATTGAATTTGGAATTCTGTGTGGTGGGAGAGAATATCCTTAAAGTAATCCATATTAAACGTGATTGGACTCGACACCTCTGGATCCATAGATCTAAGGGATGACAATAGGGTTCTATGTTGACTTGGACAATTGTGTAGAAATTTGAAGGCTGACATAGCACAAGGAACTTGCACCAAATATTCAATGATGTTATAGTTTTCGTTAGCATGAGAATTTGGATTAAATGACGCTTTTTTAATTATTCTCTTGGGTGGGAGAAACACTGCGTCAGAGGTTGGCTTATCAATCCAAAGAGGATTGGAGAATGGAGGAGGAGTAGCTATGTAGATATGATCAATAGAATTTCCCTTATTCTGATCACCTGGAGGAGTGTCATAAGTGTTTGCTCAAGTTGTCACATTAACCGCCTTCAACATGTACACCTAAGAAGCACTCGTGGAAGCATTCCCATGGTGGGAATGACCTATGTTTCCCCCTTGTGGAGGGGCATGATTTTGTGTAACCACATTTTTTTGCTGAACTAGTTGGGAGGTACCCTTCATAAATTTAGAAACAACCTCACGATGAGGAAAGTATTTCGTGTAGTGGTATTCCTCACAAATAATACAAGGAAAATTAGGCTTCCTAGTCGATTGATTATCAACAAAATTAGGATTATCCTGCTCGTTAGAATATTTCTTAGATTTACCCTTTTTTTCTTCTTACCTATTGGTTGATGAGATGAAGAGGATTGGACTGCATTCACCTCAGAGGTTTGAGTAGGAGCAGAAGTAGTCTTGGCATTCAAAATATAACTTGGTTCCAGATTAGGTTTTGTTGGATTGTTCGATGTATGAGGACCATTAGGGATCATATCATAAAAATGTGTTGAAATGGGAGTAGACCAAATCCAAATATTGTGCACGAATGATAATTCGCCAATTCACTGTGGTGAGAATTCTCCCCCTGTGGACATGTTGAGTTCCCCTCACTTGGGTTTCCTACAAGTGAGACAATCTCTAACAAATGGACACTAACATCCTCCTAGCAAACCATTATATTTTATTGCGGGAGGGTTGAGAGAGAAGGGGAGAAAGTATGTGCACCTGATTTTCGACGTTTGTCCTTTCCACTCCAATGGTTGACCTCCAATCCAAGCAGCTCCCTCACAAAGTCAAACCTGGAAGAACGAAGAAACCTTCTCCCACTACTATCTATGATTAGGTAATAGAAACCCTACCTATTGTTAACTTACACCAAGTAATCAAATAGACAAGAAATTAACAAGAAAGTATAAGAGAAATTGGCCAAGTTCTTATATTCAATGAAAAACAATAAGTTTACAACTTGATGATGCTGCAATCCTCTAAGCTTCCTTCTTAAACCATTGAACATGAATCTAGCTCAACTTCTTCACATAAACAAAAGTTTGGCACTCCTTGACAATATCATAAGTTTGGTATGCTTCTTTTCCATCCCCCCTCTCACTTTGAAATGGCCTGGTAATATAGATTCATAGGAGCTCAACCACTTAGGATAAATTAGAGACTTGGTTTAGAAAATAATGGATCTTGGTAAGGGATGAGTTATCTTCATAACTAGGTTATTCCCATCATAGCATAGAAGCCAAGTTCAAACTAATCTGGTGACAAAACCAAGAAAACAACCTAAGAAGATCCTAGATTCTTCTCGAAATATTCCCCTAGAATCATGCACTTCGACCTTAACAAGATGGTCGTTCTCCTATAAGGGAAGACAAAGAAACTTGGTCGCTTCCCTAACACTGTGTCAAGGGGATGGTCACTCCCCTAGGGTGAAAATTGGATCATCCATGGTCAAATGAGTCTAGGATTGACTAAAAAAGGCCAAATTGTTAGGGTTTAAAGGTCTCTTATTCTTCTTTATTCTCAAGGGGAAGTAATGGATCATTCTTACATGGTGTTGAGGTGGAAAAACTTAGGAAAATTGCAACAAATAAGATACGACACTTAGAATAATGGACCATGGTATTTGCGATACTAATGTAACTGAGAAAAGTGAAGTGTGGCACTTACGACACTTAGCAAAGTGAAGTACGACACTTTAGGACACTTATAAAAGTGTGAAAAAATGGTGTATAACACCTACTTTAATGTATACCACTTCCAAAGGACCTACAAACCAACCACAACCATGCAATGGTATTCAAAATTATCCCTGTCCTAAGAGATTAAGTTTGGATAAACCATTTGTTTAGCCCAAGTTTGATTTCCTGGGAGATATTTAAAATGTATATGTGGCAATTCCTTTGTTTCAAGTGATCAAATATGTCCCTATATATGCAAAAGATGTTCACAAGTTATGCCTTAGGGAGTCTGGAAAGAAAAAGAAAACCCTCAACTATTCATGTAATTGGAAATTTAAATGACTTTATGCTTGGGAATATTTTTTATGGCCAAATATGTAGAACCAAGAATCCCTATAGTTAGTATCCACATAAAAAATATGTCTATACCAAATACCTTAATTGACTCAGGTATTGCCATCAATGTCATGATCAAAGAATCTATGGAAAAAATTTAGTTGCCAAGCTTACACCAAAATCTTACATTTCTTTAGTTGGTTGATTGGAAATGGATCATTATATAATTTTTCATCTATATTGGTACTTTTTGGATGGAAAAAATGGAGGAATCTTACAAGGCCCATTTTAAAGGCATGTCGCAATTTGGAGATTTGGGTCTGAAACCTTTTAGAGCCATTCTGAGGAATCAAACATAAATTTTTGGGGTGAATTTTTTTTTGATCGTAACCCATAGCCCCTTGGTATTTTTCTACACATTGATACCTTTCTGACGGTCAAACATCACCTCAATTGAAGCTAATATGTGAAATTTATGCCTCCTACAAGTTTACCTACCTTGTTGACCACCATGGAACTAAGTGGATGCCACTTCAACCTCCATTACTCACACATGTGGGGATATCCATATGTGGAATTTAATAATATTATAGAAGGTACAAAACCTAACACTAATTGAGGGTTGAAACATGTAAAAACCCTAACCCTAGACGACTATCAAGATATGTTAAATACTGGGTTGCTAGGAGGAGAAAGGGTTCCATCCTTTAGCATTGTAATTTTTCCATAGTTGAGTAGAGAATATAGGAGTGGGATTTGAGAGAATAATATATGAGGACGAATATTTTGTAGTAGCCATTCAGGCTATAGTCTCAAATGAAACTCCATAGTGAGTTCCTCTTTCTTTGTATTTTCATTTTCATAACTAAAGAAAAGAGAGCAAAGCATAGGCCTCACCTTCAAATGCTGGGCTGGAAGGAGGAGAAAGGGTTCCATTCTTTAGAATTGTAATTTTTCCATAGTTGAGAAGATCATTTATAAGTGGGATTGGAGCAAATAATAGAGGATAAACAAAATTTTGTAGTAGCCATTCAGGCCATAGTTTCAAAGGAAACTCAATAGTATGTGCCTTTTTATTTGTATTTACATTTTCATAAATGAAGAAAAGAGAGAAGAGATTAGGCCTCACCTTCAATTTGGGATTTATCCTATTTTAGGTTTCCTATGATACATCTTGTGTTCATTTGTGTGGAAGGTGCATTCATTTTCTTGTTCCTTTTTTTTTTGTGTTTTAGTTATTTTCATAAGTTTGAGCAACAAGCAAGTGCTTACAAATTTGAGATCTAAGAAAATAAACCTGCATAATAAAATATATCAATATTTTCAGATAGTTGGCTTAGGTTGATGGTGTTGGCATAGGGGTAGACCCAGGGTTCAATGCTCAAGAGCGCACCAACAAACCCCTAACTACCGACCCTTTCGGCAACACCTGCGAAGCATATGAAGTCTCACCCGAGGTAGAGTTAGGGGTGGTTGTAGGACTCAGATGTCTGCAACCTTATCTAGGACACACATTTGTGATTATACTACTTACAAGGCACTTAGCATCAATCAACCATTAATATCCAACCCTTAATATACTTCATAGACAACATAGAGCATCACAATATTCACTTAGGTCTATAGTATTTCAGCACTTAGCAGTAGTAAACACATCAGATCTTGCAGATCAACACTAAGCACTTGCATACATGTCGGATCTACTAGTCATATATATATCTAAGAAGCAAAGAGCATAATTGGATATATCAAAGAACATAGCATAAGAAAAAACACATTGAATCAAAGCATAGAGCATAACACATAGATTTACGTGGTTCAACCCCACCCTGGGGCTACGTCCACAAGATCTTCTTCTTTATTATCGTCTTCAGTCTGTTACAAGCACAAAGCCTCCAAAACCCTTCTTTGCATAGGACAAAAGATCTGCACATCTCACTAGATCCTTCTTCCTTGCGTCACAACACTTAGCTTTGTTAGCAACCTCATAGTAACTTGCACTTGTCCTTGCAAGCCTTACACAGTTCGCATAGAGAACTTATTCAACACCACATAGATGCACTACCAATTGAACTAAGAAATCATATCTACCATTCTTAAATTGATTATCCTTCTATTTATACATTACAAAAGTGGGCCTAAGCGCAGGTAAACCCACGGGCTGACATCCATTTCCCATTACATTAACCCAAAACCCTAAAAGGGCCCAAAAGTGGACCGAGATCCCATGATCTCTGCTTCTCCTAGTGCTCCATCTTTGATAGGATGTCGAAGTCCAAAAACTGTCAAATATGACCAAGTGTTCCTCAAAACTTGGTCAAGGGACAACATGCCCCCAACACTCACCTGTGACTCGTCCCGAGTCACTCTGGTCTGATCAATTCCACCTCGAATGCCTCACGCTTATCTCGAGCTACTTCGACCTGCTGCAGTGCGACAACCTCTTGCTCAGTGAATTCCTGGATCATTGCGTCATTTACTAGCCCTTCCAGGCATTGTTCTGTGGTGATGACAACCTGTTCAAGCTCGACTCCCTGGTTTTCAACTTCAGTGAACAATTGGCATGCCTTTTCTTGGATTGGTTGAATTCGTTGGGAGACTTCCATCACTTTACTTTGTAGCATGTGTACCTGTTGTTGGGTGGTGCATTTTTTCTGGAAATCTCTTCATTCTTTTGACTGGGGTCAAGGCCTTCAGTTGCGCCTGTAGCGTATCTGCGTGCTGCTTTACTTCTTGGAGCTGTGCCTCCAATGCCTGCAACTCTGGATTCTCTGTGAGGTTCTCATAAGTCTGGGTGCTTCTAGCACTCAACTTCTTTCATTCCAAGGAAAATGTTTTTAATCAGCCAATTGCGCTACGGGCAGTTGCCTCCCTTAGATATCTTATTTCTTGAGGAGTCTCGGGCACAATGCGAAGTTCCAGATCTATGATGCACTGCTAAAGTTGCTGGATTACTTCTTCAAGTTGTGCCACCTGTTGTGGGACACGTTCTTCAATATTCACTTCTATGACCGTCACAGAGTGAAGTGCTTTGTGAACCCTTTCTTGTACTTCAAGTTGCTCTGTTAGCAACTGGTCCTTGCTTTGTTGTAACTATTCTTTTTACTCATCCCACTTCACTTGTAGGGAAATATTTTCCCATTATGCCTTACTCAGTTGTTCTAGAAGTGCTCTTTGTACTTGTGTCAAAGCCTGGGTGGCTTGCGATGTGTCTTCTTGAGCTCGTCGAAGGCGAGCTTTGACTTTATTGGTGATCTGGTGTAATTGGGTGGGCTCATCGCCTGTTCCTTCTGTTCCAATTGTCAAGGGCACAGTAGAAACTACTCGGTTAGACTGGAGTGCCTGCTTCACTTCTTGAAGTTCACCCTTGATTTGACTGAATACCTCCTCCTGCTTTGCTTCTTGCTTTTTTGCGATCTCTAGTGAAGCATCATTCAGTGCAGTGATTACGAAGTTGAAGTTGTTTGGTGTGAGGGTAGTCTTAAACATAGTCTGGGTGGCCTTCGTTTTCTTTCAGGATGAGGGCTTTGGTGGGGTAATCTTCCTTTTCTTAAAGGGATCCTCCTCCTCTCTAGGCAGAGTAACCTCACCTTTTTTTTGCTGAACTTCTATGCCACCTAGTTCTTCACCATCACCTCCCTGCCCAGGTGAGATCGAAGTAGTCTTCGTGGATGTGCTATGGACAACTTGAACTTCATCATCCTTCTTAGTATTTCTTGGTCCAGGTGTATCCGGCATAGCTTCAAGGATATCCATGTCAGAGATTTCTACGGGGTTCGCTGCAATGAGGAGGTCCACCGACCATTCCTTGGTAATCTACTCCAAGTCTTCTTCTGTCAACTTGTAGTATGACTAGAGCTGTTGTTTGTGCTCATCAGCGCACGCTGTGATATAGGTGAAATGGTAGCCCACGCTGAATTTTATCAAAGGTATAAACCTATGAAGTGTGTTTGGGGTGAGGTGCAGTGTAGACTGGATTACATTCTTCAATTGGTTGTAATAAGCATGGAAGACGACATTGGACTTCCACTGCTTGTTCATGTTGTTGGAGTACCACATCATACATAACTTCGTGGCCAGTGGTTCGAAGGGTTCGATCTCTAGAAAAGTGGCACCTTCTGGTAGCTCCCAGGCGATGAAAGTGATTAGTATGAGCAACCAACGAAAGTGGAACTCATACCCTTGGTCTTGCGCTTCTCTGAAATCAATCTCTAGTTGGTTTACAAGGTACTATGCCTAGTTCATTTGTAGTCCCTCGACGCACTTCCCTGCGATGTCAACTATGAATCCAGTCACTTGTGTTGGTATGTTCTTGTGAACTAGCTTGCCCACGATCAGCTGATAGGAAAGGCGCACTACGCCACTCTGGATAGAGGCTACCTTGTAGCCTCACCTTCCTTTCTTGACATCACCATAAGTTTCTTTTATCCTCTGCGCTAGTACTCGGTCTGAGGTCTTTCCAAGGTAAAACTCCTGTGGGTCAGGGCCTTGCATACTAAGTCCTGTGATCTGATTGATCAAGGTCAGATCCATAGTGATGTGATGGTCCAACCATAAGTATCCTCTGTGGTAGAAAAACAACAACAACTTGATGCATGCATTGACTTCCTGGTGTTTGCCGAAGTGCGGGATCTTCATTACATTAAGCAATGTGTACTGTGCGAGGTTCTGGGTCCATGACTACGGGACAATCTTAGAATTCTTTCCTTTGGTCCTGGTTAAGTACTTATGCGGGGCTAACATGTTGTAAACTTTATGATCTCCAAGGTTAAAATCACTAAATTTCAGTGCTGTGATCTTATCCTGGTCAGCTTGAACTGCGCGCACCCCTTTCGGAAGGTACACGGTGATCAAAGTGTACTCGAAGTCTTGAGGTACACTGTCATGGTTGATGACACCACTTAGATATGGTAAGTAAGTATTTAGAATGTGTGGGATAAGCTTGGAATTTGCGATGTCATCCCTATGCTTGGTCCGTTTCTCATCGGTCGACTGGGATGGACCGACGCGAGCAGTGGAAGTGGAGGCCTGGAGTCCTCTCATTGATGATGCTTGGACTCCTATAGATAATTCTCTCTCCGACATGACTCTCTCAGTCATTAAGTCAATCAAAACTTCTTCAACTAATTTCTCAGCAACGCTGAGCTCGTTCGACATACAAGCTTGGGTCAACTAGCTCGGGTGTGAAATGAATTCAGAGACTATAGTGAATGGTATGGGAACAATGCAATGATCACAGGGTGAAGTAATCTCAAGTTTTGGGCTCAAATTCTCACTTAGAAAAACGTATTCTCGGTGCGTGGCACGACGCACTAAGTAGGGAAACTTAGAAACGGTCTGCTTGCAACGGGTATGAGGCTGCATTAACTTATGTTCTATCCATTATGGCATGGTCGAACGGTCTAGTGGTGAGCCATAAATGCTTTCCAACATGTTCGGAGCGGTAGTCGAATGGTTATATTGGCTTCCAACAACTATATTACTTCGCCTCGTCTAAGTGGCATATGTTGTTGTTCTGATATCCCGGTGAAGATCCAATTCTGCATAGTGTCTTGCTGCGAGATACCGTCTGGGATCTTCTATAATTTTTCAATCTTAGCCTTCTTCTTACTTAGATTTTTAGCCTTCTTTCCAGTGAGCTTCGTGTTGGTGATTCTCTTCCCATTTTGATTCTTATTTTCCTTGGACATAGTCACTTCGTGCTGGTGATATTCTCTCCTAGGGTTTAGGTATATCACTTCTTCTTTGTCTGGGGTATAAATTTCATCCTTTTGTGTAGCTTTGGCCTCGACATATGGGCTTCTAGTGACAGATGGATTTGAGTGGTTCTCTTGTTCTTCTATCAACTGTGCGATCCTTTTAGTCATGAAATCTTTTAACTCTTGTCTTTGTTTTTCTAAAACCTCTTCTTCTTCCTTCTTTCTGGATTGATCTCTTTCAATCCAAGGTTTTTCGAGTAGCATAGTAAACGGGGCGTTTTCCTCAATGAATTTGATAATCTCAAAATCTTCTTTTGTCGAAGTTCCATTGACTGTCATAGGTATCTGAGCAATTTTTCCACATAACATCATCAGTTTTCCTCTAAATAGTCCTATTCCTCCCAATGAAGGAATCATGGCAGGCTTCCCTATAGCTTCCCAAGTTCTTTCTAGCATAATGTTCACTTGTGTTTCTTCATCAAGAATGCAGTTAATGTCGAAGTCCCCTATTCTTGCTTCGACTTGCTCCTTTCTTTTGAAAATCTCTGGTAATCAGACATCTTTATGTTCCTTAAAGGTTTCTTTCATATGTATTAATACTTTCTTTGATTCTTGCTGGGTTTCTTCCTTTTCTGGATCTGCCTTATGGTCTTCTTGATTTAGATTTATCCTTTCAATCTTAGCGATAATTCTAGGGCAATACAATACCTCATGGTCCCTAGCTTTGCAACAGAGACAACTAGGTCTTCTACCAGGGCATTCTTTAGCTAGATGGCCTAGTTTTCTACAATTGTAACATAGGATTAATCCTCGCTTTCTTTTAAATGATCCCCAGCCTCTTCTATACTGTGCACTAGAATCGTGATAGCTAACTTCCAAAAAATTCATTCTAGGATCCTACATCCATTTGTTAGTCCAAACATTATTTCTATCCATAGTTATAACATATCTATCATTATACTTATCAGATCTATTCATATCAAACTTTTTTTCATCTATTAATGCCCTAGTTTTTAAGCTAGGACATAATCTATCAAACATACCTAGATCCATGCTCTAGAAACAAAAAATTTCACTTATCTTACTTCTATAGAGCACAAAGCTTCCATATCTAAGAACTTTTGACTATTCTTACCTTTATTAGAGCACAAATCTTACAGATCTTACCTCTTTTCTGCAGATCTGACCTCTTTCTTTCAGAAATTTCCACTTTTACTTTTCTTAGAGCACATAGTGTTCAAATCTCGCTTCTTTTCTTCAGATATGATCTTCCTTTCTTCAGATCTGACCTTAGTCCCGACACAAAGCTTCATAGGTCGAGTAAAAAAATGCGCACTAGAGAAACAGATCTATGCACAGAGCTTTCTTTTGCACAAAGTTTCTTCTTCCTCAGTTCCTAGCAATCACAGTTTTAGGTCCTGACAACGGAACCATTTGTTGGCACAGGGGCAGACCAAGGGTTCAATTCTCAAGAGCACACCAATAAAGCCCTAACTACTGGCCCTTTCGGCACTAAGCACTCACATACATGTCAGATCTACCAGTCATATATATCTAATAAGCTCAGAGCATAAGTGGATATATCAAAGCACATAGCATAAACAAAAACACATTGAATCAAAGCACAAAGCATAAAACACATATTTACGTGGCTCACCCCCACCCTGGGGCTATGTCCACAAGATCTTCTTCTTTATTATCGTCTGCAAACTGTTACAAGCACAAAGCCTCGAAAACCCATCTTCACATAGGACAGAAGATCTGCAGAGCTCGCTAGATCCTTCTTCCTTATGTCACAACACTTACCTTTCTATATCAACCTCATATTAACTTCCACTTAGCCCTGCAAGCCTTACACAGTTCGCACATAGCAGTTATTCAACATCACATAGATGCACTACCAATTGCACTAAGCAATCATATCTACCCTTCTTACATTGCCTATCCTTCTATTTATACATTACAAAAGTGGGGCTAAGCGTGGGTAAACCCACGAGCCGACATCCCTTTCCCATTACATTAACCCAAAACCCTAAAAGGTCCCAAAAGTGGACCGACATCCCATGATCTCTGCTTCGCCTGGAGCTCCATCTTTGACAGGCTGTCGAAGTCCAAAAACGTTCAAATATGACCATGTGTTCCTCAAAACTTGGTCAAGGGCCAACAGATGGACAATTGGTATGGATTGTTGGTTGTCATTGATGTCAACCATTGGAGAGTGATATTGTAGATTGATGTCAACCATTGGAGAGTAATATTGTAGATTGATGTCAACCCTTAGTGATTGATGTCAACCCTTGGAGAAAGTCCGGTAGCGAATTTCGGTAGCACAAAGGTTTGGGTAATGGACCCAAGGTCTTTTCATGTATAATAGTATGCGTTTTAATATATTTGAAGATACAACTATTCTATATTGATAATACATGTCATTCCATTTCTAGTGGTACGTGGAACATCACAAAACTCCTCACAGTTAGAGAGTTATGGACATGAGAAGTTGGAGAACCTAGGTTTGGGTAATGGACCCAAGTTTGTTTGACGGATAATGGTATGAGTTTTTGATATGATAGTTCAAAAAGGGCAAAGACTGTAGGCAATATGGAATTGAAGAAGAATAACAAAATAGCAATGGATTTCATCTGGGAAGGATTAACTAATCCGGTAAGAGAAAAGGTTGGTAAATCTTCATCAACAAAAGAACTTTGGGATAAATTACATGACATATATTCTTCGCCCATCACAGATTCAAAAAATGCCAAACATGATGCAGATACAATTCAAGAAGAATTATGTTTACCATGTCAAACAGATTCAGAAGATGAAGAGTACATAATGACCAGAGGTATGTTGTTTTTATTTAACTGTGAAAAACGTGGACATCTTGAAATAAAATGCCATGAAGGAAATGAGACAGAAAAACTAATTGAAAAGGAAGAAAATTATGAAACATAATTGATTAGTGCTTTAGATGAACCAAGAGAAGAAAATAAGTCACTCAAGAAATAATTGATGAAACAAAAGGAAAGTGTTCACATTTTTGAAGAATCCCAACAGGTCATCGAGAACTTAAGAACTCAACTAGAAGAAGCCAAAAAGATCGAAGAAAATATTGAATATCAAAAGCGGTATTTGGAAGCCAACCTAGTAGCACAAAATGAAGACGAAAAAATGAGAGAGAAGATATTGATAGATCATCTTAAGGAAAGTGTTATCACATAAACTTGTCAGGGTCTTGTGGGTTTGTGGTTTCTACCTAGATGTATAATTTTTCCCTGTCTCTCTCCTTTTCACAGGCCCTATCTCAAGTTTTTCCTTTCGTCTTGAAGTTTCTCTTCTATTTGCCTTCATCCATTTGGGCGACCTGTTTTTCCTTGATTGTCTTACCTAAGAAGTCTTGGCCCTAAGGTTTTCTATTTTATCCTAAGGTTGATCACTTCCCTCTCCACTTCTTTCGCCAATCCTTTTGCTTTCCCTAGCCCTCAACCAGTCATCCAAGTATTTTTTTATAGAGGCTGCAACCATAAGCACAAGCACAACAGTTAGAGTGGTCTGATATGGACTTGAATCAAGTGAGCAATAAAGTTCAGTTGGGCAGAGGAAATTTCATTTCGAAGTTCAAAGATCAATGACAAATTATAAGCGTGGGAATCGAGAGTTTGAAACGCTGTTGAAGTTATTTGTAAAATATCTGAATCCCCGAAACCCAAAATTAGTAGGAGTCATCCGATCCAACAGGACACATGGCACCAGATCCGAACCACATATAAAGTCATTTCGGGAAAGATGAAGTAAGGAGTGCGCAGATTTCCTGAGTCTCGAAATTCCAAGGTTTGAAAATATTGATATTCATCTGGGCTGTCTAATCTAGTGGGGATGCATGGAACTTGATCCAAGAGATCACGATTTCGTGACTCAGAGGTTTGAGCATGGAGCACGACACGAAGTTGCGAAATGGGAAGTCGTGAAACGCAAAATCACGAAGTGCCTGGGAATTGGGCCCATGGTCACTACCCACAGTCATATGGAAAGAAGGGCTATAAATAAGGGCATGTGCCTATTGTCCAGCTGACGACTAAGATTATTTGGGGAGATGATCGTGGCCCTAAATTTCAAAGTAGGTCCGACCATCGATCTGGATGGGCCATTTCACAAGTTCAAGTTTCAGGATATTTGGAATCGAGTGGAGTGAAGATTCCTGAAATGCGAAGTCCCAAAATTTCACAAAAAGAAGCCCCAGGTCAAGACCCAAGGTCACATGAAGCAATGGAGAGGAGCCACTCGAGAAGCCAAGGGCACCCTTATTTTCACAGGGGAATATCTATGTGGTCTCAAGGCGTCGAGATTGACTTGAAGGAGTCGTGAATGCCTCTTGGAGCAATCATGGGTGTCAGGTTTCATCCCGATCACAATGAAAGTAGTTACTGGAAATGGGGAAGGTGCTTGAAACCTCGTTTTACCCCATAAATGGAAAGCATGGAAAAGATGGTCGTGGAGGCAAACTGTCAGCCTAAAGTTCCCCTGTCAACAAATTCTCCTGCAAAGCCCATACTGGTCTGAGATCGTGTCTGACAAAAGAATGCAGGTGTAGACTGGCATAAGAGACGTAGACTCAAAGCTTTGATTGCAGTAGCTAGGTCACACTCCTGGTGATGACAAGTTGTTCTGAGTATAAATACTCAGTTTTGATATTTTGTTAAGGTCGATGGTTCAACTAAGCTCTCGTATTGTAATGTTTTAATGAATCTCTGGTTCTTTGGTTATGTAACTTGATATGAGATTTCTTGTTTAGTGAAATACAACTTATATTTCCATCTTACTTGCATCTTATTTTGAATCTTCATGATAGAAGGATTCACATGGATTGTGGTGACTGTGTTGTAATGAATGTTTGATTGTAGTGCAATTATAGCGTTTTCATTTTCCCGAAACTTCGAATTCAAGTGGATCTTGTTTTCAGAGTTTTTCCTCCTTAGGCTATTGGAAGACCTGATGTCCATAGCATACCTTTACATCTTCTTCTCAATTTCTTCCTCCTACTCATCCTTACTACAACTTATTGGTTGAAGTTAATCTAGAGCTCATTTTCTTGTGCATACTTCCCCAACTCTCTGATTTAAAAAAATATTCTCTCGAGTCTACCCCATTTGACCTCTTTAAATTCATTAACCATGACATATAAATTGATGGGTACTGGGCTTACCTCTGCCGCAATCCAAAGGTGAATTCTAGTGCTAAAATTTCTGGCGTCGTTGTCGGGGATGAATTGATGATTTTCCCTGGGATTGAACGACAAAGATTACTAGTTCTGAAGGTGCATTAGAAATCAAAACATTAAATATTGCAATTGGGCACCTAGCGAATCCACTCTTATGAATCCATGGTTTTAAATGTGGCTTCTAGAGGCAGACACATGAGGTCTACTCCACAACTGACTTTAGTGACACTTGAAGCTGATCTAGAGAAAATTATCAAAAGACAAAAGAACCTTTAGGAGGGTACTTCTACTGCTGAACCAGGTTATTCTGGTAAATTTCATTATTCTCCTATAGAAGTTCCGATGTTTGTTTCTCATTTTCCTATTACACCATCTGTTGGAGTTTCTAGAAGTTTAAATTTCAAGAGTTTTCTTGCTGATTACCCCTCTCCTAGTTTCACCACTCCTCCTTCTGTTAAAGTTGCTTCTTTTACAGAAAGGGAAACCTATGTTCCCTCGATCCCTGAGGCCTTTTCTCCAGATCCTCATTTGTTTCCCTTTGTTCTCAGAATCACACCTCCCATATCCCCTATATGAACTCCATCTCCACCTGCTTCTCCTCCAACTCACATCCAAATGGCAGGTGTTAATCCTCCTAGGAACAAGATGGCTGAGATATTGTCTTCTAGATACGCCCCTCTAATTTTACCTCAGCCTATGAATGCTATCCAAACCATAGACTACCTTAAGTACATGCCCCAATTCATAGGGGAGGGAGATGTGACTGCAGAAGAACACCTTTCATCCTTTTATAGATTCATAGAGATTCATGCAGTCGAAAATGAAGATGTGTGGATGAGGGTTTTTGTACAGAGCCTTGATGGTGATGCAAGGGATTGGTTTAAGGACTTTCCTCCTGGATATGTTAATGAGATTGCTGCTTTGGATGATTCATTCTTAAGACATTGGGGGAATAAAAAATATCTCCTTTATTATATTACAAAATTCTGGGCACTTAAGAGAGAATATGGGGAATCCGTTTCAGACTTCTCGAAGAGATTTAATAAGATGTATACAAATATTCCCGCTCAAGTTAAGCCTTTCCAAACCTCCGCCAATATGACTTATGCTAGTGCTTTCAACCCTGATTTTTTCTTCCTGTTGAGAGAAAGAAGAGCTACCTCTTTGGCTCATATGCAAGTTGCAGCCCTTGAAGTAAAATTAAATATTTGGCAGCTGACAAACTTAGGGGGAAATCTGATAGAGACAGAGGAAAAGGTAGGTCTGAAACTCCGGATTCTAGTTCCTCTGCTACCCCCCTCAAACGGATGAAGTGACAAGCTACTAAAATTACTTTCTGCTAGGATGGAAAAGATTGAATTAGAAGGAAATAAGGGCTATATGAATTCCAAAAATACTGAGAATAGGGGTAGTTTCAAAACACCAACTAATTCCCCTCAAAGAAACAGAGATAGAGATGATAAAAAAATTCAATCTCCTCTCCCAAATAACCTTGTTACTGACGAATAAGGAGAGGAAGAAGAGCTTGACCCTGAAATTCATTGTCTTGGGGACACCTCCTCATTCCCTCATTTAACCCAAGATTCATATGAAGAGTCTCTCATGAATAGTCAATTAAATGAGCTGAGCAAAGGGGAAAATACCAGCAACAACCCAAACAGATATAACCTTAGGTCCAAGAAGAAAGAAGGAAAGATTGATGTTCTCGATCAGCCTACCAAAGCAGATAAGCTTGATGATAATGTGGTAGATAGAAACAAAGAAAAGGAGGTACAAAACCCCCCACCAGTGGTCAAAGGTCTCGTCTCGGAAGTGAAGGAAATTATGAAGCTCCCTCCCTTTTTCATTTTTGACCATGAAATTCAAAATCTTAGAATCCATGTACCCCTTTCTGAACCAGTCAAGAATGAATATTTCAAAAGGAGCCTCTTTAAACTATTGTTGTTTGAACCTACATCTCAGTCCACTGAATCAGTCAACTTGCAAGATGAAAAACTAACTGTCATATTAGGACCTTTGGTAGAATATAGAGATGATTCCTCCCCTCCCTTCTACACTTCATTGAACATCCATGATAAGGTGATGCATAAATTCTTGATGGATTCATGGGCATCTCACAATCTTATGCCTAAGATTGTCATGGAAGAACTTAGGTTGGAAGTTACCAAAACCTACCACGACCTGTGTTATTTCGACTCCAGGAAGGTGAAGTTCCTTGGGGTTATCAATGACCTGGTCGTGTCTCTATTCCAGCTACCAATGAAGAGCATAGTCATGGATATCTTAGTGGCTGATGTTCCCCCTAAGTTCGGTATGCTCCTGTCTATATCTTGGATAAAGAGACTGGGGGGAACCTTGCAGATGGACCTTTCATACGCCACCATTCCTGTGTTCGGGGGTGAAAAAGGAGACTTTACAGGGAAGCGCAACTCACATACATCATCAGTGATGAAGAAAACCCCACCAATCATCCTATTTTCTCTTTTTACATTGATTTTGGATCCAACATATTGCAGCTCACTGATGCTCCTGAAACTCCTCTTGGAATAAGAAAACAACCCATTAATTTTTGTGAAATCCCTTCCCCAACTACCTCTGTTTGGAAGATGTTCTTTGACAGAGCCTCTTCTAAGGAAGGTGCTGGTGCTTGAGTGGTCCTTGTTTCACCTTGTCAAGAAGTTATACCTTTGTCCTACAAACTAGAATTCAAAACTACCAACAATGTGGTAGAGTATGAGGCTCTTGTTTTGGGTTTAAGGGCTGCAAAAGACATGGGGATTGAAGAGATAACAGTATTCGGGGATGCATAACTAATTGTTCATGAGGTCAAAAATATTTATCAAGATAAGAACTCGAGGTTAAGGGCCTGTAGAAATGCAGTGTGGGACCTAATAGACAATTTCTTCTTAGCTTTCAACATTTAATTTATTCCAAGAGAGGAGAATACTAGGGATGATTCTTTGGCTATCTCAACAAGCAATTTCAGAGTCCCACTGCCACCTAAACTTAGGTATGATGTTGAGGTGAAATATAGGCCCTCTGTACTTGACTATATCAAGCATTGGAAGGTGTTTGAGGATGATATTGAGGTCAGAAAATTCCTTGAGTCTATTGATGATTTCTTAGCATTACACATTGATCAGGATCATGAGTCTGAAAGTAACCCTCATGCTGATGTATTTTTAAATAAAATTACTAATCACCATATTGTTCAGTTTCCTAGTAACCACATTCCAAAGGGACTAGTTCCTTTAGAAATACTATTCGATGGAAACGATGTGGTAGTAAAGTTTAAAGGCTCAATTCATGATGTTGATGTATCTGAGTGTAATATTGGTACAGAGAAGGACCCAAAGTTTGTCAAATTGTCAAGCAACCTGTCAAGAGAACAAAGGGATGAATATGCTGAGCTGTTAAAGGAGTTGGCTGATGTGTTTGCTTGGACTTATGAGGATCTCAGAACATACGACACAAGCATCATTGAGCATAATATCCCACTAAAGGAAGAGGCCAAGTCATTTAGGCAGACACTAAAGCAGATCAACCCTATGTTGCTGCCTATCATGGAGAAAGAGGTAAATAAACTTTTGGATGCCCAGATTATCATTCCTTTGAGGTATTCTGAATGGGTGGCCAACTTAGTCCCAGTGAGAAAAAAGAATGGATAAATCAGACTTTTTGTTGGTTTCAGGAACCTAAACAGAGGCTCTAGGAAAGATAATTACCCATTGCCAAAAATTGAGCACATATTGTAGAGGGTGATAGGTGTATCTAGGATGTGCATGATTGATAGATTTTCTGGCTACAATCATATTTCTCTCTTACCTGAGAATAGAGAGAAGACTACATTCACCACTCCCTGGGGTACATTCATGTATGCCAAGATGCCCTTTGGATTGATGAATGCAGGAGCAACTTTCCAGCATGCTATGAACATCTCCTTTATTGGGCAAAGGGATAAATTTGTAGTCATTTATCTGGATGACATTACAGTTTTCTCGAGGACCGATAAAGAACATTGTCATCATTTGAGAAAGGTATTCCAAAAATGCAGAAAATTTGGTCTCTCCCTGAATCCCAAGAAGTCATAGTTTTCTATGAAAGAGGGAAAATTATTGGGGTACATAGTATTAGTTGAGGGAGTAAACATTGATTTCAGTAGGGTGGAAGCCATCCAAACCTTAACACTCCCTAGATCCAAGAAATAAGTTCGGTCTTTCTTGGGGAAGATTAATTTTCTTAGAAGGTTTGTTTCTAATTTTGCTGAACTAGTGAAGGACATTACAGTCATGTTGAAGAAAGGAAACGAAATCAAATGGATTGCTAAATCTCATAGTTCTTTCGATCAAATAAAGAAGGTCGTGACCGAATAACTTGTGCTCATCATTCCTAATTATTCCAAATATTTTATGATTTTCTCCTTTGATTCACTCGACACCGTGGAAGCTGTTTTGTTGCAAAAGAATAACGAAGGGTTCGAGTAGCCCATTGCCTTTTTTAGTAGGGAATTTAGAGATGCAGAGATGAAATATGACATCATGGAAAAACAGGCCTATGCCTTGGTTAAGGATCTCAAATCCTTGAGGGTCTATGTTTTGCATTCAAATTTCATTGCATATGTCCCTACAGCTTCTATGAAGGAGATCCTCATTCAACTCGACATGAATGGAAGAAGAAGCAAATGGATTGCTAAAATAATTGAATTTGACTTGGAGATAAGACCCACCAAATTGGTTAAAGGCCAAGGTTTAGCTAGGTTGCTGGCTTAATCTAATTTCAAATCATTAGGGGTAAATTTCATCAATGCTTGCTCAGAAAATCAGTAGGGTGAGTTGTCTGATACAAGCTCCCAAGCCTACCCTCCATTGGCAGAATGCGCTTGGTACAGGGACATCATTTTATCTCTACAGAAGTTGCAACCTTCTGATGGCATGGAAAAAATAAAAATAAGAGATTTAAAGCTCAGATCAATTAAATATTTCCTCATTGATCAAGTTTTGTATTGGAAATATCCTCCAGGGGTGCTATCGAGATGTTTAGACATGCAAGAAGCCCAAAAAATCATGTTTGAATTTCATGATAACTTGTGTGGGGGACATCACTTCTGGAAAACCACACCCTACAATATTCTCAAAGACAGATATTTCTGGCCTACCCTATTCATCGATGTTTGTGCTAAAATCAGGGCTTGTGTCAAGTGCCAAAAATTCTCAGGAAGACAACAACTCAAGTCCTTTTCTTTGAAGCCTATGGTGGCTTTAGGACCTTTTCAACAGTGGGGCCTAGATTTTATCAGGGAAATTCATCCGTCTTCTAATGGTCAACACAGGTGGATCTTGACTGCCACATATTGCTTTACCAATTGGATAGAATCTATCCCCACAAGGAGCACTTCTCACAAGGTAATAATTGCTTTTCTTGAAGATATTATAGCAAGATTTGGCTATCCAAAAATAATTGTCATTGATAATTTTGCGTCCTTTAAGGCCAAACCATTGATTCAATTCTGTGAGCAGTTTGGGATTGCATTGATTCACTCAACTCCCTACTACCCCCAAGGGAATGGACTGGCAGAGTCTTTTAACACGCACCTTATAAAAATCATCAAAATATTGTTAGAGGACAATAAGAAAGCATGGGATTCAAAGCTCAAGTTTTCTTTGTGGGCTGACATAGTGACAATAAAAAGATCTCTTGAAATCTCTCCTTTTCATCTTGTGTATGGAGTTGAGTCCATCTTTCCTTCTCAACTTGCCTTTCCAGTGGAAAAATTCTTCTAGGACTACCAAGGAGAACTTGACAACATGGGCAAGAGGATACTGCAGTTGGTAGAAGTGCAGCAGGCTAGGGAGAAGACACTGGACAAAGCACATGAACATCAACAGAATTTCAAGCAGACTTTTGACAGGAAAGTATGAAAGGAGAATTTCCAATCAGGAGATCTAGTGCTAAAATGGGATGCACCCAAGTAGGACAAATACACACATGGTAAATTTTATGCCTTGTGGATCGACCCCTTCATAATCTCTTAGATATTCCCTAATAATACTTACAGGTTGCAAAATTTGGAGGGTGATGAAGTTTTTGGTGGCCCTGTTAATGGGGACTTTCTAAATTCTTTTATTGTTTAAAGCCGTTGTCGGCGTCCCACCATTGTAAATACCGTTCCATTTTTTTATGTTTATTTTGTTTTAAATAACTATAATCCATAACCCAATACTAAGGCACTGAAACTACTTTTCTTAGCAACCTGCAGGGAGCATGCCATCCCCTATGGAGACAAATGTTATCACATAAACTTGTCAGGGTCTTGTGGGTTTGTGGTTTCTACCTAGGTCTGTAATTTTTCCTTGTCTCTCTCCTTTGCACATGCCCTAGCTTAAGTTTTTCCTTTCAACTTGAAGTTTCTCTTATGTCTTCCTTCATCCACTTGGGTGACCTGTTTTTCCTTGATTGTCTTACATAAGAAGTCTTGTCCCTAAGGTTTTCTGTTTTATCCTAAGGTTGATCACTTCCCTCTCCACTTATATCACTGATCCTTTTGCTTTCCCTAGCCCTTAGCCAGTCATCCAAGTATTTGATTATAGAGGCCACAACCATAAGCATAAGCGCAACACTTAGAGCGGTTTGATATGGACTTGAATCAAGAGAGTGTGCAAGTTCAGTTGGGCGAAGGAAATTTCATTTCGAAGTTCAGATATCAATGATAAATTATAAGTGCGGGACTCAGGAGTTCAGAATGTTGTTGAAGTTATTTGTAAAATATCTGAATCTTGAAACCCAAAATATGCAGGATTTGTCCGATCTAGCAGGACACATGGCACCAGATCCAAACCATGGATAAAGTCATTTTTGGAAAGAAGAAGTAAGGAGTGCGTAGATTTCCCGAGTCCCAAAATGACGAATAACTCTTCTTATGATCAGTTAAGGAATAACTTCAGAAGGACTACACCACAAAGAAGATCATTCACTCCCACGTATGCAAATTTATTTTATGGTGATTGTTTTTATTGTACTAATTTTGGAAATAAGGTTGCATATTGCAGGGATTATAAAAATGTTCAAGCAAGAAATGCCTATGTGGCCCCATGTAACATTGAATGATATAAATGTCATAACTATGTATTGGATTACTGAGATGGGGGGTGAATTAGTAATAGATAAATTTAATCATTTTTAACCATATAATCCAAGTGAAATATCAATGTAGCATTATCATCCAATAACTACAAAGTAAATAAGCAATGAACAAATGAACAATCATACACATACATAGTACACCAAAGTAGGAGAAAACCGCATAATTATTTTTCCTATATGTATTGAAGAATTACATTCATTGGAAGCACAAACTTCCTTTGTTTTCCAGCTGCAACTGGAAGGAGGGTCTAACCCCCTAGTTTCTCAGGCTACAACCTTAGGGAAGCTCCAACTCCCCAATTCTCTGGATACAACCTGAAGGAGGCTACAACCCCCTATGTTTTCCTTCTGCAACTAGAAGGTGGCTATAACCACCTGTCCTTGCCCCATCAAACCATCCTGATGTAGAAGTAGAATGATGAAACCACTGTCATACTATCATTGTGAGATATACCATTGTACAACTATATCAACTTGTACCACTAACTTGTATCCAACCTGTACAACTGCTCTGTAATCAATATATACCTAAATTGAACATGTATCAACAAAATACAACAGGTACATGACCTGTAGTGTTGCAGCATGCGTATGTACGTGCCCTATCTGTTATGCAACCCGTGTATGTATGCGACCAAATTGTTATACAACCTGCGCATGCCTTGTGAAAACTAGGGTTTTATTTCTCTTGAAAACTTCTGACCCTCTGTAACTTTTTCACATAGATATGTAACTTGTCACTGTATCCATACTTTAACTGTACCTTGTGCATGCATACTCATACATAACCTTTACCCAAAGAATATATATCTCTCTCTAGTCATGTGCCATATAGGTGTGTGTAATCATCAATAATTATAATAACCCTCACATGATCTAGTCATCAAACCCTTTCTGATATTCATCCTCTTAATACATCAACCACTTCACAAATACAAGCTCTCAACCATGTACCACAAAACCCATTAACCATATGCCAAGAAATACAAGATGTTCCTCGTCAAGAAATATCAATGATAAATATACCAACACTATATTTCTGTAGATCTGATTTATATAGAAGATCCCATGCATCCACTAGTCTCTCTAGGGAGAGTTCTCAAATCTCCCTAACCATTTCTCATGCATACATAAAAATCCAACTATTCATAGAAATAAGACATACCTTTTGAACCAATGGATAGATATGATGTATCTGAGCATTGCAGACCTTCCTGGGAGCTTGATCTCAGAATATAGAACCTCTGCATCTTCATCTTCTCAAGTTTCCATGGATTTTCAGCATGTACGAACCCTAATACATTGCCATCCCGCATATGCCTCAGTATGTACGCACCCTAATACATTGTCAGCCCACTCAAAAAATAGGGATTTTTAGTTTTCAATGTAATTCCAAGAATTTCATCGTCAACCCTTTTGTACTACTCGCAACTTCATATGTATCAATGAGTACTTGCAATAAGCATCACACAACAAAAGATATTCAATATGTTCAAGTGTAATTAAATGAGAGAGATTTGCCTCTTATTTATACTTTCATGTAGCATTACACTTTCCTTATTTTAGGGAATTCTCCATTTACTTTATAATTTCTTTTGCAAACACTTTGACTTTTAGGGGCTTCTATATGACTCATGAGGGTTCTCCAAMTTCATATGGCCATAAMTCTCTAACCATGAAGAGTTATGTGACATTCCACATACCACCGGAAATGGCATGACAAGAACTATCCATATAGGATATTTTCACTAACAAATTCACTAACCTTCATCTCATTATTCCACAATTAATCATAGGTTCTATAACCGTACTTCTAGAATAACTCAATCTACAAAGCGTCTTCCCGTGAGGGGTTTCACCTTAAGGGGACCACTTTGGAGTTCATCCATTTGCAATTCTTATCAACTATGACAAGACAATAATGAGTCATATTTACATCAAACAAACTTGGGTCCATTACCCAAACCATTGTGCTGCTTTAATTTTCTACTGGAATTTCTTCAAGGGTTGAAATCAATGAAAACCAATCTTAATAAAAAATCTCCCCCTTTGGAATTGATGACAACACTCTGATGCAATACTGAAATCATGTCATGCAATACTCAATTCATACCATTCATGCAACCCCTGGAACCATGTGTCTGTCCTCTGCATCTTTGTGACCATTTCTCCCCCTGGAATCATGCCTATGTCCAATACATCTGATCAATATCTCACCTTTTGTCATCAATGGAAAATGTATCTTTCCATTTGGGGCTGCTGCCCCTAACTAAACTGTACTCTTTATGGTGCTTCCTCATGTACATCTAAGAAATATAATATAATCATTCAAAAGCATTCATTTTGGAGTAGAAATAACTCCGAGTCTTTAGCGAAGATACTCAAAGGCTTTCCATGGAAGTGGTTTTGTAAATATGCCTGCCACTTGTTCTTTTGTGCCCACATACTCAACTCTGATGTTCTTTTCTCCAAACTATTCCCGTAGAAAGTGATACTTGATTTTAATGTGCTTTATATTGGAGTGCATCACCGGGTTCTTTGAGATACCGATGGTGTTTATATTATCACAATAGATTGGAATGGGCTCATCATACTCAACCTGTATATCTATCATAGTTTGTTTCATCCAAAGAACCTGTGTACAACATGTTGTTGCTGCAATATACTATGCCTCGGCTGTAGATAAATATACTGATGATTGTTTCTTTCTTAGCCATGATACTAAACACTCACCCAAGTAGAACATTGATCCACTAGTGCTTCATCGATCATCAATACAACCTGCCCAATGTTAAGCCCTAATATTGGCTCATTACCCCTTAATTGGGGCATATTATATTAGTAATGTTATTTTATTTATGTCAGCTTTAGGCCATTNATTTTGAATCATCTTGTACTTGAACATTTAAGTGGGGTAAAAGGAGGTTGCCCCCTTGAAGAGGCTTATCATCTAAAATTATATCTTTTTCAAGGTGTTGAGTACTTTTTCTAAGGTTTTTCTATGCTATATTGATATTTGGTTCTTAACATATGGTATCAGAGCTCAAGGTCTTGGGGTTTCACTGCTACATCTGAGGCACCTTGGAATTTTCGCTATAACTTGTTTTATACAATGTTTCAGAAGGAACGTCTTGGAGGATATTTATTATATAGATCAAGGTATGTTGGGTTCAAAATTCATCTCCTGAGGCCTTATACTTTCATAGATACAACCTATACAATATAGGGTTCTGGAATCATCCTGAACTGAGTCATTGCATAATTTTCTCTATAAACATTTTTCTGTAATGTTTCAGACCCTTAACGCTGGAGGCTATTCACAAAATTTAGTAGAGTATCTATGGAAAAAATTCAAGCTTCTGGGTCATCTTAAATTTGTAGATACACCTTGTGTAAGATAGGGTATCTGACTAGTCTCAAGAAGATGTTACAGGTAAAACAATCATAACTTCTTCCTAGAGTATCCAAATTGAGTGGGACTAGTTTCATTGGATCGTGGATAGTATGTATTATTTTTGGTGTGAGTTTCAGAATTTTATATCAATTATTTGGTGCGGGGCACACTATACAAGTGAGATCTCTTGGAAAGGACAAAAATCGGCAAGTTGTGGGGAAGTTACCGTAAATTCCACTTGGCACATCCAATTTTGATCAGACCTGTGGCATTGCAGAGAAGAAATATTAGAGAAATACATAAAGTAAAGTTTCATACCTAGAAGGGCCGAAACATGGGATATAAAATAGAAGAAAGATTGTCTAGAAGAACCACCTCAAAATCAAGGTTCAAAAGTGATACTTGGCCAACATGCCACCCAAAAAGGGAACTTCTACACCAAATAAGCCTCTAGACAATCCTACTTGGAATATTGATGAAGGTGAATATATGTGTAGGAACATTAATGATTTACAAAAGAATATAGTAGCAAAAGATGAACTACAAGAGATGATGGAGGGTTTAAAAGGGGAGGTCATGGAAGTATTGAAAAATTTCGTAACAGAGAAGACACCTGAAAGTAAAAATACATCGCATGAAATTCATGATGAGGACACAAGGAAGGTGAATCAATAATGGAGAAACTTAAACTTTGGTTTGAAGATCAACCGTGTTCTTAAGATTGATATGAGGAAGTTTGATGGCAAGGACCCAATCACATGGATACTTCAGATGGAGCAATTCTTTGATCTCCATAATGTGCCACATACACAAAAGGTACGAATTGCTTCTTTATATTTAGAACCTAATCAATTTGTATGGTATCGATGGCTTTCTTCTCACAAATCACTCGTCACTTGGACAATTTTC
>JASDQU010014558.1:259883-272345 GCA_032191745.1 Picea mariana | reverse complement strand
TGATGTAAGCTCATCCTTCGGATGAGTCCCTCGGAGTATGTTTAACGAACCCTAAGAAGGAGTGGTTCGGTTCCATATAGGTCTTTTGATGTTTGTTTAACGAGTTCAAAGAGAGAAAACTCGGGGGTTTTTCATATTTAGAGAGATTGAAAAACACTTAAAGAGGACTCTCTCAGTTCCCTTTTCGTAAATTAGTTTAATGAGATCGAAAAAGCGATAAATTATTTCCCATTAAATGTTTTCTTCAAATACTTTTACGAGTGTGAAAAGAACAAGGTTTCTCGACAATGTTTTCATTTTTATGGAGTGTGAAAAGAGCTTAAAGGATACTCCATAGGTTTCGCTTTTCGTGTTACCATGACGAGTACGAAAAGACGACAAAAGTATACTTGGTTACATTCTCATTGATTTGAAAGCACGAGAACGAACAAATACTGAGCTCAAGGTTTGTCCTAAAAAACCTAAAAAATATTTGTACAAGCAACAAACGTAAAAACAAATCAAGAAATGTATTCGTGTTCCATCGTTTAGGCTTCTATATTCTTCATTTGTGAAAAATAAAAACACTTACAATATCATTAGAAATTTAGGTTTTAAGTAAAATGAATAAAATAATATAAAATATCAATGAAAAAAGTAAAAAGTGAATAGATATAGGTGAAAACTCTTTTTTACCATTCCATTGTCATTTTACCCAAAACTTGTCCAAAAAACCCTATTTCACCTCAAACTTCCACTGCAGATTGTGGGAGGCACGGGCAACCATTCGATGAACGAATTCCACCAAAAAGGTAATCTTCTTGTCCTCTTCAATTTCCATGGATTAATTTATATTTTTATTGGTTAAAAATGTTTTTTTACTTAGATCATATGAGGGTAGGTGCGAGTAGGGATCACCGCAGGTGGCTTATATCGTGCCCTGCGGAAACCAAAGATTTATGCAGGCAACCTTATGGCTAACTTGCGGCGATTCCACACTGCATAAAAATCTCACCTGCGTCGGGCACAACTCAAAAATTTCTCATTTATGTTTGGCCAATGAAAATTCCCAATAAAGCAAAATGAAGATGCTAACTTCTCCTTGTGGCTCCAATATAGGTTTTTTACTGTTAGAATGTTGGAGTGGAGGGAGAGAGAACATGAGGATGATGATCATTTCACTCGAAATGACCTAGGCACAATTAATGCCCTCCGACAGTGTGGGTTGCTGAAGTTATTTAAGATCCAGGGCATGAGGGCCCAATTGAGGTTACTTGAGTATTTAGTCCACATGTGGGATGTGGATCAACATGTATTCCATGTGGGAGCCCACATACTCTCTTTAGATATCGAGTCTATCTATTTTTTGACAAGATTATCTCACAATGGATCTCATGTGACCTTGATAGGTAATAGAGGTGGAGGTTTATCAATGAGTGATTATGTTCACCGATATTTTGAACCAGGGGACGAGAGATGTAAAGGAAAGGTTACCATTAGGGATGTCTAGGATTTACCCCTTTGGACTATCCTTTTCACTATCTCACGGTGTTTGCCTCGGTCGTGCAACTAACAATATAATGGAGTATAGTGCAGTCATTGAATTGTTGACCGACGTTGTTTCACTTGGAATCCGTCATGTTGTTGTATGAATTGATTCATAGTTTTAGATGGCGAGGTAGAGGAAATAGTCTCGACTATAATCGGGTGGGAAAAGCAGTGGTGTACGGTTTAAAGAAAGTTTTAAAGCATCAAAGGATTTATTGGTGGTATCGTCCCATACAAACTCATAACCTTTCTTCAACAGTCGAGTTAAGTCGACGTAATTGGGAATGAATTGACGCAAAAAGTTTGCCTTCCCTTGAAAACTTTGAAGTTGGCGTAGTGTGGAAGGAGGAGGTAGATTAAGGATAGCCTCAAACTTCAAAGGGTCTACCCTAATTCCATGAAGTGACACAATAAAACCAATAAGTCGACCAAAATCCACACAAAAAACACATTTGTGTGGGTTCAAATGTATACGATAGTAACGCCAACGAAGGAAAATGGCTCATAGATGGGCCGGGTGATCTTGGCAGCGCATGGAATCTGTCGGTAGATCATCAAGATACGATTGTATGATGTGCTTGATATCATGAAAAGCATAAGACATGGCACATTGAAAAGTTGCACCAGTGTTCTTCAAATCGAAAGGCAGTTTTCGGTAGGCAAAAGTACCCCAAGGACAAATGAAAGCAGTCTTGTGTTGATCCACAGGCAAATATTAATCTGATTATAGCCGGAGAAATAGTCCATTAAGGAGAAGATTTCACTCCTGACACAATCCTCGATGATTTGGTCAATGAAGGGGGTTGGATAATTGTCCTTAGGACAAGAATTATTGATATCCCTATAATCTACGCATACATGGATCATGCCTTGTTTCTTATTAACCAAAACTATATTATATACCCAATCGGTTAAAGCCACCGGATAGATAAAGCCAGCCTTAAGAATTTTTTCAACTTCGAGCTTGATAGCAGCAACTTTATGAAGGTGGACTGGGTGAAGTCTCTTTCAGACAGGTTTAGCGTCTGAGTAGGTCTTAATTTCATTCACAACGATATTGGGGTCAATACTTGGCATCTCTTCGTAGCTCTAAGCGAAAACGTCACAAAATTCTTGAAAAATGGATTTATAAGTGGTGACCTCATTAATGAAACATGAGACTTCGATGTGAACATTTTCAATGACTCCAAGTTTAATAGATATTTCAAGAGGAACGGTGGGTGGGATATTACTCAGGTTCCCTTCATATAGCATGTCGTGGGATGACTCAGGAACAGAGAAAATGACAACAACAGTTGACGGAGTCGAAATCCATTGGTAACTCTCTCTGGTGTGTTGTTCTTGGAAGAGAATGGAATGATGATGTCCATCATCCCATGGGGTGTCTTCCATGGACATAACTAACATGATCATCTCATCCATAGGAAAGATGACATGAAACAAATTGGGAGAAGAATCACAGAGAGAGGGTGTAGAAGGGGTTTCCGAGTGAATGGCTTGATAAGCAGATTCAACTGGACTTAAGGGAATTTGTTCACCATAGAGAAGATAATCACTAGGATCAGGTACTATCCATGGGTCATGAGATGCAAGAGTTTCACGGACGAAGGTGGAAATAATGTTGATTGAGGTGACAAAAGGAGGTGGAACATCAGGAGGTGGGATTGGGAAGATACCCATTAAAGTGGAATCTTTCAGAAGACCCACACCAACATTCTTGTACCCAGGAGGTGTATTGGAGATAAAGGGTATGTTGCTATTATGAGAATCAGAATTGAAAAATGCCAGTTGGTCAACCGTAACGACTTTTCCTTTATGTGGGAAACATAACACATAGAAAAGGGTAGACATGATGACAAACATGGAATCAATACAACTACGACCAAGTAAGAGGTTATAGTCAAGAGGCGTATCAAATACCTCAACCTCGAAGTTGACTGATTTTCCTTCCAACGTAATAGACAACAAGGGAAGAACACCGTATGGTTTAAAACTAGAACCATTGAAAGCCTTAAGTGTATTGTGTGATTCAGTGAGGGGGGGAGAGCCAATGGATTTCCAACAAGTAACAGACATAACACACGTCGAGGCACCCTCGTCAATAACAGTTCTACATATATTCTTGTTCTCGACAACAAATTGAATCCAAAACACTAACTGAGGAGGTAGCCTTGGAATGTGGTCTTCCAAGTCAAATATTATCAAATTTGTATCTGCGGGATCAATTCCACCAATGGCCTTTAACAGTGACTTTCGTTGAGAGGGACAACTTTGAAGGACTTCAAGATTTGACATCGCAAAGGGTGCTTACGCAAGATCTTCTACAATAATGTAGTTTTGAGCAGCATGTGCATGAGGATTGAAAGCAGACTTCCAAACAACGCCCTTTGGAGGGGGGTGAAGAATTGTATTAGGACCTAGTCGTTCAATATGAATAGGAATTTTGGGAGTTGAAGTTGAGGGAGGCAGTTGAACCAATGAAGATGGTAAATCGTCAACTTTCTTCTTTGAAGGAGAATAATATTTGGCCCGAGTGGTGATTGAAACATCATTCTTCCTAGAATCACCACTACACATAAGGACATACGAAGTGGTGGAAGGAGAGGGTTGGTCATGAATGACCAATTGGGACTGCTGTTGAGAAGGGAAAGTTTGTGACAAAATGACAGGTGTGGGAGGCTTCCCGGTCCCTTGAAGGAACTTAGTCACCTCAACACGTCTTGGACAATCTTTCATGTGGTGATCATCACCGCAGATAAGGCAAGGATATCAAGGTTTACACTTATCCTTATCATCAATAGACTATGTATTGGCTTTTTCAGATTGTGGATTATTATTTCTATCCTCCTTATTCTCACCCTTTCCTTTTTTAGATTTATTTTTGCCGGCAGGGGCGGATTGAACGGAGCTAACCTCAATTTTTTTTTTCGATGGAAGGGGTAGGATTCAGATCACTTTGGACATTAGAAGCAGTCAATTTAGAATTGGTGTGAGTGGTTGAAGTGGATTGAGCATCAGCATGGAAGGTACCAATCACACCATCAACAACATGAGAAGCTATTGGGGTTGTTGAGGTAGCAATGGTAGAAGGGCGAGGAGCATCAGGGAGCAAGTCGTAAAGAGTGCTCGTTTGTGAATAAATGAGATCTAGGTACTGAGCATGAATAATCGCCTTATCTTCAATGAAAACTCCACCCATGGAAATATCACGTGAGATTTTATTGACGAATGATTTGGTGAACCATTCAACCAATACTTGATTAGAAAGGTCGATTTTGATCAAGCGTCTTCTACGTCTCCACTCATGGATGTGATCGTAAATGTGAGTGGCAGAGGATTGCTTAAAGGAACTCAAAATATCAGTTCCTGTCTCATTGTGGATTGGCAGTTGGTAATGTGTGATAAAATCCATGGCGAGGGTGTTGAAGTTGTTAAAGAAGCCTCACGATAATTCTATGTACCACTTTGTGGTTGAACCCGTGAGAGTTTGTTGGAAGAGTCATAATTGAATGGAGTTGTCCATCAAAGAGTTGGACGAACACCAAAGGTGAAAGGTCATAACATGATTGTTTGGGTCTTCTCCCAGTCGACCACCAAACTTGGGAATGTCGGACGATAATTTGGCTGGTATAACGGGCCAATGGGGGGAGTGTAAGATAAGATCATTCAAGATTCTAGACAAGTCGGGTAAATACAAAGTAGCTAAAATGGGAAACTTTCTATTCACATGAGGATACTAGTGAATTTGGGGAGGAAGTCTCGTTGGTATACCAGTAGGACCGTAAGTAGTCTGCATGTACGTGGAGAGTCCCGATAGATTCTCCCATGGAGGATTTGGAGGCACATAGCCCATAGGGTTGGGTTGATTAGAGATGTTCCCTTGAAAAGGGACACTAGAGTGAACGTTCAGACCCCAAGTAGGATTCAAAGAACTGGGATACGGCTGGCCAGAGTGAGGGGGTACAAAAGAGTTGACTTGAGGTTGTTTCCCCCCAGATGATTGTGGATTTCTTTGGGCAAGAAGGTTCCAAAGTTGGGCTAGTGATCCCGATGTTCTCTGTCCATATAGTGGGTTATAGAGTCTAACCTGAGGTTGTCCTCCAAGTGGAGGTTTCCCCCCAACATGATATTTCCCTCCAACAGGAATCTGGTAACCATAAATGAATGGATGATGGGTGCTTCCAATTTTATTGGAGCCACTAGGGCCAGATTCCCCAAGAAAAGGTTGATAAGACCCTTCAGAGAGGACCTAGGAAGGTGTAGGAACAAAACTGGCAGAAACATTGTTCCCAGGTGGAACAAAAAGTACAAAAACTTCGAATGGAACCTGGGTAGGAAGGACGGTGGAAGGATTCAAAGCATGATACCTAGGAGGAAGTGACGGGATAGGTCTATAAGAGAGTGGTGTGCCAATGAGAGCTTGGTTAACCATCACATTACTAGTAGGAATAGTCATAACATGTGGGACCATAGTAGAATGGGTCATCTGGAGAGAAAAAATCGAGCTAGGACCAACTAACTGTGTGTCTGGAATGACGGTGATATTGCTAGTTCTACTAGCAAAGTGGTCTAAAGGTATCATGTAGGTTGTTAGCACTAGAATTCACCACTGGATTTTGACAGAGGTAAGCCCAATACCCATCATTTTTTATGTCACAATGAATAAATTAAAGGGTGTCAAATGGGCAAAGACTTAAGAAAATATCGCTTTAATTCAGAAATCTGGACCAGGCAATGCATGAGCAAGTGAGGTATTTATTTAAATTCAGTCGGTAAGTTTTAGTAAAGGGTGAGTAGGGGGAAGAAATGGTGAGGAAAAGTAGAGGTTTTCTATGGACATCGGGTCTTCCAGTGGCCTAAGGAGGAAAATATTTGAATACAAGATCCTCTTGAACCCAAAAATTCAGGAAACTGAAAACGTCATAACAATATTGCAATCAAACATACATTACAATACCGTCACAACAACTCGATTGGATCACCCATGCCCGAGTCTTCAATATCAGAAGCAAAAGAGATGATAAGAAAGATGGTTGTCATTAAACAAGAAGTCTCAAATGGTAACACATAACCAAAGAACCAGAGGCTTCATTAAAACTTTACAATACAGGAGCTTAGCTCAACCGATGACCTTAACAAAATATCAAAACTGAGTATTTATACTCAGAATAATTTCCACCACCAGAAATGTGACCTGTCCACTACAATCAAAACTTTGCGTTTGCATCTTCTTCTGTCAGTCCGCACTTGCATTCTTCTGTTAGACACAAGATCAGATCAGTATGGGATTTACAAGAAAATCCACTGACAAGGGAACTTTCGGCTAACAGTCTTCCTACACGACTGTCTTTCCATGCTTTTCATTTATGGGGTGAGACAAGGTTTCAAAAACCTCCCCCATTTCCATTAACTACTTTAATTGGGATCGGGATGGAGCCTAACACCCATGAATGCTCCAAGAGGCGTTCACGACTCCTCCAAGACAAGCCCGATGCCTTGAAACCACACAGATCTTCTGATGAGACCAAAATGAGTGCTTTCGTCCCTTGGCACAGCTCCTATCCATCACTCCTCGTGACCTTGGGCCATGACCTTACGCATATCCCAAATGAAATTTTGGGATTTCACCTGCCGGGAGTCTTCGCTCCCCTTGATTTCAAATATCCCGATGCTCGATCCTTGGAAATGACCCATCTAGATTGATAGTTGGAATTTCTTTGATATTTATGGCCAAGATCATTTCCTTGAACAATATTAGCCGCCCGTTGGTCAACAAGCACTTTCCCTTTCTTTATGACCATGTTTCCATATGACCACGGGCTATGATCGTGGGCCCAACTCCCAGGCACATCACGATTTCACATTTCATGAAATCACGTTGTGCTTCATGCTCAAATATTCAAGTCATGAAATCGCAATTTCTCGGACTGGGTGACACATGTCTCTTTGCATCAGACGGCCTAGATCATTTTGACATTTTGGGAACTCGGACCATTGACATTTCTTACTTCATCCATCCCGAAAATAATTTCTTCGTGGATCCTCCACCACGTGTCCTTCTGAAATAGATGGCCCAGATCATTTCACAACCTCATGTTTCATGAGTCCTCATGACTCTGCTCTTTGACTTCTCCATTCTGCGAGTCAGTGAAATGCTAACCTTGCGCCACGTGTCCTTCCCAGGATTGATGGCTAGGATGGCCCCGCGATATCAAAACTCTGTTTGACGTTATACTTTGTGTAACTCTATGATCCCAATCACCCAATGGTTTTCGATCCGATCATCTTGGTGAATATCCATCGTTGAAATTTGATCTTGCTTGCTCGCTTGATTTGAGTCCATATCAGACCGCTCTAAGTTTTGCGCTTGTGCTTATGGATGCGACCTATGCAAACAAATACTTGGATAACTGGCTGAGGGATTAGGAAGACAAATATCAGAGACAGAGGTACAAAGAGGAGTGATCGAATTTAGGGAAAACAATAAGGCTTAGGGCTGATACTTCTTAGGCAAGCCAACAAGGAAAAACAAGTCTATCAAACAGATGAAGGCAAACAGAAGAAAAACTATAAGCTGAGAGGAAACACTTATGATCGCCTCTGAAAAAGGAGGAGAGATAGGAAAAATTTGTATACTTAGGTAGAAACAACAAACTCCCAAGGCTCTGACAATTTTATGTGATAACATTTGGCTCCACAGGGGATGACATGCTCCCTACGAGCTACCAAGAACAAGTAGTTTCAGTGCCTTAGCTTTGGGTAATGGAGTCTCCTATTAAATACAAAATAAACATAAAACAAGAACGATATTTACAATTATGGGATGCCGACTACGGGTTTTAAACAAAAACGTTTCCAGGAAGTGCCCATTTACAGGGTTGTTAGCGCTAGGAATCACCCTCAGATTGCATGGAAGGTAATCCCAGTACCCATCAGGTTATGTGTAAATGTAAATGATTTTTTAAGGGGTCAAATGGATAATATTGAAGATGATAATGTTCTAACTAAGAAATATGGGCTAGCATGCACGAGAAATCAAGGTCTTGACTAACTTCAATCAATAAGTGGGAGTAAAGGTGAACAAATGGAAGACTTTGGTGAGAAGAATGTAAAGGTTTCTATAAACATCAGGTATGCAAGCAACCTAAGGAAGAAAGACTCTAACACAAGATCTTCTTGAGTTCAAAGTTTAAGGACACTAAAGAAACATCATAATAATATTATAATCAAACATTCATCATAATATCACTACAACAATCGATGTGAATCATTCAAGCATGAATACTTCAACATCAGAGGCAAATAAGCTAGAATAAGAAATATGATTTCTATTAACCAAGACATCTCAAATCAAGTACACAACCAATTCACAGTAACTTCATCAAAATATTACAGCATAAGGGAGCCTAGATCAACCATTCGAACCTACTAAAGCATTTAGACTATCTATTTATAACAAAAGGGGAGGCAACAACTGGAGGTATGAGTTGGCCTTCTTCCCATCAAAATATCCAAGTAGTTATTCCATCTAACAAATTAAACTAATGACTGTGCTATAAAAGGGGAAAATGTTGGTCACTGATCCAACCAATATTTGAAATGACTTTTGATCCATCTTCTTTTGATGCACAACTCCTTGCCTGCCAAATGTCCTTCAAGGGGCATGTAACTGTCATCATGCTGCCAATTGCTATCTTTGCAATTCTCCACATCATCAGTTATTCAAAAAGATGATAATTNAGCACTTTGAGTAGCGAGCCTTTGTAGCTCCTTTACCAAATTTTTTATGATTCTATAGTACAACCTCCAAAATAGACAAGTAGAATGAGTAGCGCCAAGCCTGTGTGTCTTCTGTGAAAAATTCGGCCTCTATCAAAATTTCGATAGCACCTTCCTGTGTGTCTCTGTCAAACTTTTGGTAGCGCCTGCCTGTGTGTCTATGTGCAATTTGGTAGCACCATCATAATTCGTAGCACCATCACTTCATCGTTGACAGATTTGGTAGCACCCTCGAGAAGTTACTAGCACCATTAGTCTTAGGTGATTTAGCAGTGTTATAGGTAGCAGATTGATGGAACATGAAAAATAGACTATTCCATAGCGCCATAGCGCTACAGAATGTCCGCGCTACTACTATTGAAGGGATTAATTCTTTTCAAAAAACCCAAAACTCTGAACAATAAGCACTAGGAACCTCTATAGCTTGTATAACCTATATTAGTGGCAGATGTAGTATTTCCTTAATTACTTATCTTTGCAAAATGGCACCATATTAAAAAACGGAGCTCACCTTTCACCAATTAGTTCATTAACTCGACACTCCTTCTTGTAGAAGGAGGACTTCCCTTTGGCACAACAATATGCTTCCCTTTAGTAGTAACAAGCTTCTTCACTGGAACTATGCTCTCCTTGGTTGTTGGTTTCTCCTTTTCAATAATAGATTCGACCAATACATTCAAGTTTATTTGATCCATTTCATATTGGAACAGTTGCAATTCTTCTTTGAGATTTTTGTTCTGAGATTGAAAGTCTTTGTTTTTCCTATAGAGGTTCTTGAGTTGTTTACGAAGAGGTTGGACTCTTCTTGCTGCAAATCTTGCTAAATAAAGAGTGTGGCTATAGCCATCCACGAGTTCTTTCATCTTAAGTCTGTCAGACATGCCTTCTGCTTTCAAATGATCCACCTCCTTCCTAGCATCCCTGAGTTTCATGATCAATCTTTTGAATGTCTGGCTGCTAGATGGAGTAGTGATGTGAATAGTATCAAAATGATTTTTCATGGCTTCCTCCTCCTGTTGCACATGGATTACTTCTTCTATCTCTATAGGATGATCAATGCCTTTTCCTTTATCTTTCTTCTTCTTTATAATGGAGACCTTTGGTAGGACCCGTTCTTCAACCACCCTTTTAAGAGATGATGACCTTGTGAAAGGCCTTCTGATCTTGGTGCTAGATGTTGAAGGAGATGAAGGTAAGTGTAACTTCTTCCCTTTCTTTGTTGTATTTTTAGTAGAGGAAGGGACCTCTTCTAACTCTGGTGCAGGAGGGACTGAAAGGTCTCTCTGCGGAGAATGATAGGTCTCCTCCTCAGTTCTTGCAACCTCCTTGATGGATTCTTGATCTTGAACATGAACTCTTCTCTTTTTTTTATTGTTAGTACCTGTTTGAGAAACACTAGTGGATGGAAGAGGACTTGATATCTGTGACTGAGGAGTAGCTACTATGTCCAATTTCATCTGAGAAACAATAATGAAGTGTTCCCATGAGATGTTCTCCTTTCTCATCTCTTCAACAACCAACATTCTAATCAACCCAGAATGAAAAATGCTAGTATCCACAAACTTTGACTTGGATTGAACCATGTTTGACATCTTGCCTATGCTCCTTAGAAAATACAAGGGAATGTTCATTTCAATTTTTCCAGTAAAATGCAACAGAAGCCTTATGTAATACTGGTATAGTGTATTGAACATCCCTTCACATGTGAAGTACCTTTGAATGATCCTCAATATTTTATCAAATTCCCCAACCAGATGATTTCTTCTCACCCTTTTGGAAAGTTTGTCAGTTTGAGATTTAGGCTTATAGACTGCATCCAAGGCCATGGATTTAAACCAACTCTCACCAGTGATAGGGATCCCTGTAGCGGTTGAAATAGAGGTCTCAGACACCTCAAATTCTAGGTCCCCTACCATGGTCTTCAGACCATCAAAATGTAAGGAAAACTGCCTTGTCACCTCAAGAGGACCCCTTTGCATATTTTGGTAGAAACTGAGGCAACCCACCCTTCCAAAAATTTATCTATCCATGGGCTCTGCCTCGAATAGATGCATGTTTGTAGGGTCAGTTCTGACCACATTACACCCCTTGTGCAACTTATTATTCTGAGGAGTCTCCATAGTTTAGGATAAAAATATTTAGAGCTATGGAGTGGTGATGACCAAGAAACAAAGAGTCAAACCTCAAAAAGAATATGATAGTGAAGAGTGGCTGCCCTTTTCTAGAAAATTTCCCCAAATTTAGACTGATTACTAGCTTAGGAAACAATCGTTGTAAATTTCCCTCCCTTTACTATGTACATGTATTAAAATTGAGGAATAATCATATGGTGAAGGGATACTTTCTAAAGTATTTAAAAAACTAAGTCAAAACAGTCCAATTGAAAGGAAGAGGAGGTAGGGGAAGAGGCAACGACATTTCAGTAGCGTTTCTGAGTAGCACATTGTGCATGGAGGAAAATAAACTTTCTTGGGTACTGAGAGTTTGACAGCACAACGAGAAGATGTCAGGTGATGGTAGTTGTAGGCTTGAGTGGATGAGGTTGATAGGAAAGTGCGAGGGAAAATATCTCCTCGAATTATGCAAGCAAGTTGAATACCGAAACTCCGAGCGATAATTTCTTCTTGAGAATGATATGCAAAGGGGAAAAAACCATGGAATACCTAGAGAATAATGACAACTCGAAGTTCGAGCGAAATCTTAGGAGAAGATAAAGAGAAATTAGGCCTCAGGATCCACCTCAACATTTGATTTGGTAGCGCCACTACTAACTGGTCCGAACTGGTAGTTTGTGCAATGCAACAATTTGAGTTTTTCAAAATTTGAAAATCGTTAGCAGAGCTCATAAATATGAATCATCGAATGCATATTTTTAACTAACCAAGGTGATGAAAAGAAGGAAGAGATTACATCAATGCAATAATCAAGAATCTTGCTAAAAGATGAAAAAAATGGAGTGCGCTATGGAAATTCTTGGTGAGTTGGCAACGCCCCTTTTCAAATAATGATTTGACCAGTAAACATGGGACAAAGAACAACAAGGCAAGGCTATGGAGGCATGAGTGAGGAGAGTGGCATGTCAAGTCAAGCTAGTCGTGGAGTGAGTGGGACTTAGTGTCAAATCAAGGAGGGGATAAAAAACATAAGTCATGAAAA
>JASDQU010014558.1:243084-259863 GCA_032191745.1 Picea mariana | reverse complement strand
CAAGATCTTCTTGAGTTCAAAGTTTAAGGACACTAAAGAAACATCATAATAATATTATAATCAAACATTCATCATAATATCACTACAACAATCGATGTGAATCATTCAAGCATGAATACTTCAACATCAGAGGCAAATAAGCTAGAATAAGAAATATGATTTCTATTAACCAAGATATCTCAAATCAAGTACACAACCAGTTCACAGTAACTTCATCAAAATATTACAGCATAAGGGAGCCTAGATCAACCATTTGAACCTACTAAAGCATTTAGACTATCTATTTATAACAAAAGAGGAGGCAACAACTGGAGGTATGAGTTGGCCTTCTTCCCATCAAAATCTCCAAGTAGTTATTCCATATAACAACTTAAACTAATGACTGTGCTATAAAAGGGGAAAATGTTGGTCACTGATCCAACCAATATTTGAAATGACTTGATCTTTTTTTGATGTGCAACTCCTTGCCTGACAAATGTCCTTCAGGGGGCATGTAACTGTCATGATGCTATCAACTGCTATCTCTGCAATTCTCCACATCATCAGTTATTCATAAAGATGATAATTCGACTCCCCTTGATTCCTGGTACCTGTTGGTAGCATCATTTGGTAGCACTTTGAGTAGCGAGCCTTTGTATCTCCTTTACCAAATTTCCTATGATTATATAGCGCAACCTCCAAAATAGACAAGTAGAATGAGTAGCACCAAGCGTGTGTGTCTTCTGTGAAAAATTCGGCCTCTATCAAAATTTTGATAGCGCCTTCCTGTGTGTCTCTATCAAACTTTTGGTAGCGCTTGCCTGTGTGTCTATGTGCAATTTGGTAGCACCATCATAATTCGCAGCACCATCACTTCATCGTTGACAGATTTGGTAGCACCCTCGAGAAGTTACTAGCACCATTAGTCTTAGGTGATTTAGCAGCGTTATAGGTAGCAGATTTATGGAACATGAAAAATAGACTATTCCATAGCACCATAGCGCTACAGAATGTCCGTGCTACTACTGTTGCAGGGATTAATTCTTTTCAAAAAACCCAAAACTCTGAACAATAAGCACTAGGAACCTCTATAGCTTGTATAACCTGTATAAGTGGCAGATGTAGTATTTCTTTAATTACTTATCTTTGCAAAATGGCGCCATATTAAAAAACGGAGCTCACCTTTCACCAATTACTTCATTAACCCGACACTCCTTCTTGTAGAAGGAGGACTTCCCTTTGGCACAACAATATGCTTCCCTTTAGTAGTAACATGCTTCTTCACTGGAACTATGCTCTCCTTGGTTGTTGGTTTCTCCTTTTCAATAATAGATTCAACCAATACATTCAAGTTTATTTGATCCATTTCATATTGGAACAGTTGCAATTCTTCTTTGATATTTCTGTTCTGAGATTGAAAGTCTTTGTTTTGCCTATAGAGGTTCTTGAGTTGTTTACAAAGAGGTTGGGCTCTTCTTGTTGCAAATATTGCTAAATCAAGAGTGTGGCTATAGCCATCCATGAGTTCTTTCATCTTAACTCTGTCAGACATGCCTTCTGCTTTCAAATGATCCACCTCCTTCCTATCATCCCTGAGTTTCATGATCAATATTTTGAATGTCTGGCTTCTAGATGGAGTAGTGATGTGAATAGTCTCAAAATGATTTTTCATGGCTTCCTCCTCCTATTGCACATGGATTACTTCTTCTATCTCAATAGGTTGCTCAATGCCTTTTCCTTTATCTTTCTTCTTCTTTATAATAGAGACCTTTGGTAGGACCCGTTCTTCAACAACCCCTTTAAGAGCTGATGACCTTGTGAAAGGCCTTCTGATCTTGGTGCTAGATGTTGAAGGAGATGAAGAGAAGTGTAACTTCTTCCCTTTCTTTGTTGTAGTTTTAGTAGAGGAATGGACCTCTTCTAACTCTGGTGCAGAAGGGAGTGAAAGGTCTCTCTGCGGAGAATGATAGGTCTCCTCCTCAGTTCTTGCAACCTCCTTGATGGCTTCTTGATCTTGAACATGAACTCTGTTTTTTTTTTTATTGTTAGTACCTGTTTGAGAAACACTAGTGGATGGAAGAGGACTTGATATCTGTGACTGAGGAGTAGCTGCTATGTCCAATTTCATCTGAGCAACAATAATGAAGTGTTCCCATGAGATGTTCTTCTTTCTCATCTCTTCAACAACCAACATTCTAATCAACCCAGAATGAAAAATGCTAGTATCCACAAACTTTGACTTGGATTGAACCATGTTTGACATCTTGCCTATGCTCCTTAGAAAATACAAGGGAATGCTCATTTCAATTTTTCCAGTAAAATGTAGCAGAAGCCTTATATGATACTGGTATAGTGTATTGAACCTCCCTTCACACGTGCAGTACCTTTGAATGATCCTCAATATTTTATCAAATTCCCCAACCAGATGATTTCTTCTCACCCTTTTGGAAAGTTTGTCAGTTTGAGATTTAGGCTTATAGACTGCATCCAAGGCCATGGATTTAAACCAACTCTCACCAGTGATAGGGATCCCTGTAGCAGCTAAAATAGAGGTCTCAGACACCTCAAATTCTAGGTCCCCTACCATGGTCTTCAGACCATCAAAATGTAAGGAAAACTGCCTTGTCACCTCAGGAGGACCCCTTTGCATATTTTGGTAGAAACTGAGGCAACACACCCTTCCAAAAATTTATCTAGCCATGGGCTCTGCCTCAAATAGATGCATGTCTGCAGGGTCAGTTCTAACCACATTACCTCCCTTGTGTGACTTATTCTTCTGAGCAGTCTCCATAGTTTAGGATAAAAATATTTAGAGCTATGGAGTGGTGATGACCAAGAAACAAAGAGTCAGACCTCAAAAAGAATATGATAGTGAAGAGTGGCTGCCCTTTTCTAGAAAATTTCCCCAAATTTAGACTGATTACTAGCTTAGGAAACAATTGTTGTAAATTTCCCTCCCTTTACTGTGTACATGTATTAAAATTGAGGAATAATCATATGGTGAAGGGATACTTTCTAAAGTCTTTAAAAAACTAAGTCAAAACAGTCCAATTGAAAGGAAGAGGAGGTAGGGGAAGAGGCAATGACGTTTCAGTAGCGTTTCTGAGTAGCACATTGTGCATGCAGGAAAATAAACTTTCTTGGGTACTGAGAGTTTGAGAGCACAACGAGAAGATGTCAGGTGATGGTAGTTGTAGGATTGAGTGGATGAGGTTGATAGGAAAATGCGAGGGAAAATATCTCCTCGAATTATGCAAGCAAGTTGAATACCGAAACTCCGAGCGATAATTTCTTCTTGAAAATGATATGCAAAGGGGAAAAAACCATGGAATACCTGGAGAATAATGACAACTCGAAGTTCGATCAAAATATTAGGAGAAGATAAAGAGAAATTAGGCCTCAGGATCCACCTCAACATTTGATTTGGTAGCGCCACTACTAACTGGTCCAAACTGGTAGTTTGTGCAACGCAACAATTTGAGTTTTTCAAAATTTGAAAATCGTTAGCAGAGCTCATAAATATGAATCATCGAAGGCATATTTTTAACTAACTAAGGTGATGAAAAGAAGGAAGAGATGACATCGATGCAATAATCAAGAATCTTGCTGAAAGATGAAAAACATGGAGTGCGCTATGGAAATTCTTGGTGATTTGGCAACGCCCCTTTTCAAATAATGATTTGACCAGTAAACATGGGACAAAGAACAACAAGGCAAGGCTATGGAGGCATGAGTGAGGAGAGTGGCATGTCAAGTCAAGCTAGTCGTGGAGTGAGTGGGACTTAGTGTCAAATCAAGGAGGGGATAAAAAACATAAGTCATGAAAAATGAACCTAGGCAAAAAGTTCATGTGAGGATCAAATTTTGAGCCATGACTTAAACCTTTATTTATCAAGGGAACCTAAGAAAACACACTTTTAAGGGGATAAATAAAAAATTAAAATATACAAGCTTAGGAAAAATAAAATTAAAGTCTAAATACCCAAGGCAACTTAGTGTGATAACATTGGCTCCACAGGGGATGGCATACCCCCTGCGGGATGCCAAGAGAAAGTAGATTCAATGCCTTTTCCTAGGTCTATGGGGTCAGTTATTGAAACAAAAATAAACGAAATATAATATTTACAATGGCATGAAAAGCCACTCATGGCTCAAGAAAAGTAATTTTTTTCAGAAAATGCCCATTGATAGGGCCACCAAAAACTTCTTCATCCTCCAAATTCTACAACTTGAAAGTGTTATTAGAGAATACCTTAGAAATTTTGAAGGGACCGATCCATAAGGCTTCAAATTTACCATGATTTCCTTTGTCTTGCTTTGGTGCATCCCACTTTAGCACCAGATCACCCGGTTGGAAATCCTCTTTATTCACTTTCTTGTCTAAAGCCTGCTTGATCTTCTGTTGATGGTCATGTGCTTTATCCATAAGCTTCTCCTGAGTCTGCTGCACTTCAACCAGCTGATGTATCCTTTTGATCATATCATCTGACTCCCCTTGGTAATCTTGGAAGAATTTTTCCATAGGAAAGGCGAGCTGAGAAGGAAAAATGGCCTCAACTCCATACACAAGATGGAAAGGAGAAAGACCAAGGGATGTCTTCATTGTCACTCTGTTATCCCACAAAGCAAACTTGATCTTTGAATCCCATGCTTTCTTGTGTCCTCTAACAGTCTTTTGATGATCTTTATAAGGATTTTTTTAGATGACTTTGCAAGTCCATTCTCTTGGGGGTATTAAGGAGTAGAGTGAACCAATGTTATTCCAAACTATTCACAGAACTGAATCAATGGTTCAGCCTTGAAAGATGCAGCATTATCCGTGACAATTCTGTTTGGGCAACCAAACCTCACCATAATATCCTCAAGGAAACCAATGATCACTTTGTGGGAATCATTCCTCGTAGGGATAACTTATATCCACTTAGTAAAGTAATCTATGGCAGTCAAGATCCACCTATGTTGACCACTAGAAGCAGGATGAATTTCCCCAATAAAATCTAGGCCCCACTGCTGAAAGGGTCCTGAAGCTACCACAGGATTTAATGGAAAATACTTGAGTTGCTTCTTTCCAGAGAATTTCTGACACTTAACACAGGCTCTGATCTTATCACAAACATCGGTGAATAGACTAGGCCAGAAGTACCTAGCCCTGAGAATCTCATATGCTGTGGTCCTCCAAAAATGATGTCCCCCACATAAAATGTCATGAAAATCAAACATAATCTTTTGGGCTTCTTGTGGGTCTAGGCATCTCAAAATCACTCCTAATGGGTCTTTCCAATACAAGACTTGATCAACAAGAAAATATTTAATTGATTTGAGTTTTAAGGCTCTCACCTTGTTCTTTTCCATACCATCTAGAGGCTGAAATTTCTGTAGAAAAAATATAATGTCCTTGTACCAACTGCAATCTGCCAATGTAGGGACGACTTGAGAACCTTTGTCAGTCAATTTGGCTTGTTGATTTTCTGAGCAAGTGTTGATGAAATTTACCCCCAAAGATGAGAAATTGTATCCAGTCAACATCTTGGCTAAACCTTGGCCTTTAACCAATTTGGTAGGCTTAATCTCAGAATAAAATTCAAGGATTTTAGCAATCCACTTGCTCCTTTTACCGTCTATATCAGGCTGAATAAGAATTTCCTTTACAAAAGCTGATGGGACATAAGAAATGACTCTTGAATGCAAAAAATAAACTCTAAAATACTTGAGATCTTTAACCAATGCATAGGCCTGCTTATCCATGGTGTCATATTTTAATTCAGCATCTCTTAATGCCCTGTTGAAAAAAGAAATGGGTTTCTCTAAGCCTTCAGTGTTATTCTACAATAAAACAACTGCTAATGTATCAAATGAAGCGAAAGAAAAAATAAGAAAATTCTTGGAGTAGTCCGGGCTGATGAGCACATGGGATTCAATCAAGGATTTATTTATTTGGTCAAAAGAATTATGGGACTTAACAGTCCATTTTATTTCATTTCCTTTTCTCAACATGGCTATAATATACTTCACCAACTCAGCAAAATTTGAAACAAACCTTCTCAAAAAAATATTTTTTCCCAAGAAAGATTGAACCTCCTTCTTGGATACAAGGAGTGACAAGGTTTGGATAGCTTCAAACCTGCTGGAATCAATCCTTACCCCTTCAGCTGACACAATATGCCCCAATAATTTTCCCTCCTTCATGGAAAACAATGATTTTTTGGGGTTCAAAGAGAGACCAAATTTTCTAAATGATCATAGTGTTCTTTATCAGATTGTGAGAACATTGTTATGTCATCTAAATAGATAAAAACAAACATGTCCTTCTCTCCAATAAATTCTATGTCCATATCTCATTGAAAGGTCACCCCTGCGTTCATCAAACCAAAGAGCATCTTAGCATACATAAATGTACCCCAAGGAGTGGCAAAGGCCATCTTCTCTCTATCTTCTGGCAAAACAAAGATCTGATTTTACCCAGAAAAACCATCAATCATGGACATCCTGGATGCACCTCTCACCCTCTGTAATATGTGTTCCATCTTGAGAAAAGGGTAATTATACTTTTTAGAGCTTCTGTTCAGATTCTGGAAATTGACACAAAGTCTGATTTCTCCATTCTTTTTTCTCATTGGGACCAAGTTGTCCACCCATTCATAATACCTCAAAGGAATAATAATTTTATGATCTAAAAGATTTTTTACCTCTCTTTCCATCACAGGCAACAACATAGGATTTATTTGCCTCAAATTTTTCCTGAAAGGTTTGGTCTCTTCCTTTAATGGGATCTTGTGCTTTATAATGCTTGTGACATAATTCTGAGATCTTCATAAGTCCAAGCAAACACGCTAGAAAATTATTTTAACAACTCAGTGTATTCATCCCTCTTCTCCCTTGACAGGCTGCTTGACAACTTGACATATTTTGGATCCTTTTGTGTTCCCACATTGCACTCAGTTACATCAGCATCATCAGTTGACACTTTCCCCTTTACTACCACATCATTTCTGTCAAATAATATTTCCAAAGGAACTAGTCCTTTTAGAATGCAGTTGCTAGGTAACTGCACAATATGATGATAAAATTTTTTATTAAGGAAAACATCAGCATGAGGATTATTTTCAGATTTATGATCCTGATCAATGTGTAATGCAGAAAACTCATCAACAATCTCAAGGAATTTTTTAATTTCAAGTTCATCTTCAAACACCTTCCAATGCTTGACATTGTCTAGTATAGAAGGTATGTATTTGACTTCTACATCATACTTGAGTTTAGGTGGTAAGGGGACTCTGAAATTGCTTACCGATACAGCCAATGAGTCAACCATGGTATTCTCTTCTCTTGGAATAAATGAAATGTTGAAAGATGAGAAAAAACTGTCCACTAGGTCCCACACTTCATTTCTATAAGATCTGAGCCTAGGGTGCTTAGTTTGATAAATATTTTTGATCTGATGGATGATCAATTCAACATCCCCAAATACTGATAGCTCTTCATCCCCATGTCTTTGGCAGCCCTCAATCCCAAGACAAGAGCTTCATACTCTGCCACATTATTAGTAGTTTCAAATTATAGTTTGTATGACAAAGATATAGTCTCTTGAGCATGTGAGACAAAGACCACTCCAACACCAACACCTTTCCTAGATAAGGCTCCATCAAAGAAAATATTCCGAATAGAGGTAGTTAGAGGAGGTTCTTCACTATAGGTAATGGATTGTTTTCCGATTTCAAGAGGAGTTTCAGGAGCATCAGTGAGCTGCAAAATGTTGGATCCCAAATTAGTACCAAGAGAAAAGATAGGATGATTAATGGGGTTTTCTTCGTCATTAATAATGTAAGCCAACTGAGCTTCCCTGTAAAGTATTATATGCTCCCCCCCGAACATAGGAATAATAGCATATGATAGGTCCATATGCAAGGTTCCCCCAAGTATTTTTATCAAGGATCTTGACAAGAGCATGCCAAACTTGGGGGGAACATCAGCTACCATGATATCCATGATTACACTTTTCATGGGAAGTTGAAATAAAGTCACAACCAGATCCTTAATGACCCCCAGGAATTTCACCTTCCTAAAGTCAAAAAAATATAAGTCATGGTAGGTCTTTTTGATTTCTAATCCAAGTTCATCCATAATAGTTTTGGGCATGAGGTTGTGGGATGCCCCTGAGTAATCAAATAATTATGCAACACCTTATCATATATGTTTAGTGATGTATAGAAGGGAGGGGATGAATCATCTCTATATTCTATCAAATGACCTAATATAACTGTTGGTTTTTCATCTTGCGGATTTACTGAATCAGTGGCACTTGGAGAATATTTAGGCTGTAACATTTTGGAGAGATATTTTTTAAATTCTTCATTTTTAATCAATTCCAAAAATGTTACAGGGATCTTGATTTTTTGGATCTCATTCTCAAAACTGAAAGGAGGTGAGGATTTTAGGATATCTTTGGCTTCAAGGGTAGGATTTTTGATCTATACTTGGGGTCTTTGAGTTTCTTTTTATTTGTTGCCAACTGTCACAGCCTTGGCAAAATTTTCCTTTTGGGTTGGCTGATCAGAAGCATCAGTCTTTTCTTCATTCTTTTTGGATCTCAGATTATATCTATGAGGACCTTATTTTGCTTTCTCTCCCTTAATTCATTTATTTGAATTTCCATCAAGTATTGCTCATATGCAGATTGAGTCAAGTGAGGGGATGGTGATGTGTTACCCAAGCAATGAATCTTAGGATCAACTTCTTCCTCCTCTCCTTCTTCATCGACGACAAGGTTGTTCTGTAAAGGAGTTTGTATCTTTCGATCATCTCTATCTCTATTTCTAGGATCTCTTGGAAGGGTCTAGGGAGTATTATTGGGTCTCCTAAAGTTACCTTTGTTATCAGCATTCTGAGTATTTCTATAGGTCTGTTTTCCTTCTAGTTTTAACTTCTCAATCTCAGTAGAAAGGGATTTTACTAATTTGGTGAGTTCATTTACTTGAGAATGGACAATAGGGGAATCAGAAGTTGAATCTTCAACTCTATTTTTTCTTTTGTCCCTATCAGATTTCCCCCTGAGTTTATCAAATGCCACTATGTTGGATTCTACCTCCAAGGCTGCATCTTTCATATGAGCTTAGGTTGATCTTCTTTCTCTCAGTAGAAGGAAAAACTTGGGGTCAAAGGCACTGACATAAGTGATATTTGCAGAGGTTTTTGTAGGTTTTATCTCAGCAGGAATCTTATTGTACATTTTGTTGAATCTTTTAGAGAAGTCAGAGACAAACTCTCCCTCTTTCCTCTTTAGGGATCCAAATTATGTGATATAATACAAAAAGTCCTTTTTGTCTCCCCAATGTCTAAAAAAGGCATTGTCTAATGCCTCAATCCTAGTAATGGATCCAGGGGCCAATTCCCTAAACCACTTCCTAGCCTCACCAAAAAGGCTTTGGACAAAGAATTTCATCCACACATCCTCATTTTCAATGTTTTGATTGTCTGCATAACTGTAGAATGCAACAAGATGTTCTTCAATAGTTATATCTTCTTCTCCTGTGAATTTGGGCATGTATTTTAAATAATATCGCAGAGGGAGAGCATTCACTGGCTGAGGTAAGACAAGAGGGGCATATCTTGGAACCACTACGGCATCCATCCTATTTGCAGGAGGGTTAGTGCCTACCATTAGATTTTGGACTCTTGGTGAACAAGGAGGAGAAGGATACTTGACTGTGTGCATATTAGGAGAAAAAGGAAAGTATGAAGGGGAAATTTCAGTTTTCACAGTAGAAGGCCAAGTCTTGGAAGAATATAGTAAAATATGTAAAGGGGACAAGGTTTCCTCTTCTTTGGATGCAGAAAAGTTTACAGGAGGAGGGGTAACAAAGCCTAAAGTAGGAAAATCTTCAAGACTCTCAAGACTGAACCACTTTACAATGTCAGGGGAAGAAATAATTTCAAAGTTTTCTTCTTTTAAATCAGTTTCAAAAGAGGATTATTCAATAGGAAACTTTTCTAAATCAAGATTCTTAGATACTTCGACAGAAGGTAAAGAAGGATTACTTGATATAAAAACTGGAGTATTAAGAGTGGAATCAGGCAACTGACCAGAAGCACTTGTAGCAGCAACAAAAAAACTTTCTTGAGAATCTTTTCCCTTCTTGATTATCTTCTCTGGGCCAGCCTCAAGTGGAACTAAAGGTAGTTGTGGATTTGATCTCGTATGTCTGCCTTTAGGCACCAGAGCTGAAAAAATGGAGTCGCCAGGTGAGAGATGTAATATTCAAGATACTAAGTTCCAATGCACCTTCAGAACTAGTAAGATTTGTCATTCAATCCCATGGAAATGTATTCAATTCATCCTTGACAACAGTGCCAAGAATGTTAGCACTAGGAATCACCCTCAGATTGCATGGAAGGTAAGCCCAGTACCCATAAGGTTATTTGTAAATGTAAATGATTTTTTAAGGGGTCAAATGGATAAGACTCAAGATGATAATGTTCTAACTCAGAAATTTGGGCTAGCATGCATGAGCAATCAAGGTCTTGACTAAATTCAATCAGTAATTGGGAGTAAAGGTGAAAAGAGGAAAGACTTTGGTGAGAAGAATGTAAAGGTTGCTATAAACATTAGTTCTACAAGCAACCTAAGGAAGAAATACTCTAACACAATCTTCTTGAGTTCAATGTTTAAAGACACTAAAAAAACATCATAATAATATTATAATCAAACATTCATCATAATATCACTACAACAATCCATGTGAATCATTCAAGCATGAATACTTCAGCATCAAAGGCAAATAAGCTGGAATAAGAAAGTTGATTTCTATTAACCAAGATATCTCAAATCAAGTACACAACCAATTCACAATAACTTCATCAAAATATTACAGCATAAGGGAGCCTAACTCAACCATTCGAACCTACTAAAGCATTTAGACTATCTATTTACAACAAAAGGGGAGGCAACAACTGGAGCTATGAGCTGTCCTTCTTCCCATGAAAATATCCAAGTAGTTATTCCATCTAACAACTTAAACTAATGACTATGCTATAAAAGGGGAAATTGCTGGTCAATGATCCAACCAATCTTTGCACTGACTTGATTTTCTTTTGATGCGAAAATACTTTCCTGCCAAATTTATTTCAAGGGGTGTTACACATCAAAATTATTCACTTCAATAGTGTCGTGAGTTGGCCTTATTCCCATGAAAATATCCAAGTAGTTATTCCATCTAACAACTTAAACTAATGACTATGCTATAAAAGGGGAAAATGTTGGTCACCGATCCAACCAATCTTTGAACTGACTTGATCTTCTTTTGATGCGCAACTCCTTTCCTGCCAAATGTCCTTCATGGGGTGTTACACTTAAAAATTACTCACTTCTATTTCTCTCTTCTGTGGCAAGCTCGTTAAAAAATTAAACAGAAGCTACGAGCATAGTTTCTCTTCTCTATGGAAAGCTCGTTAAAAAATGAAACAAAGGTCATGAGCATAGTTTTTCCTCTCTGTGGCAAGATCGTTAAAAATTGAAATAGAAATCTGGGGATTGAACCCAGAGCCTTCAGTATAGTTCTTTTCCTATGTCAAGATCGTTAAAAAATGAAATAGTCATCTCTCCTGTCAGGTCGAGTCTTTCACTAGATATTGTAGATGTCGAGTCGAGTCTTTTGTTAACTCTCATATTTGAACCTTCATTTCATCCGCCTGTTTCCTTTTTCTCCATCTAGTACAAAAATTGGTGACAACCTCAAATTTAGTGAATGAATTGAAGCTTGGGGGGCATGTCTGCAGCCTTTTGATGATCATTCTGGAGTTAAGCCACTAGCTTTTCAAGTTGGGGGCATACCGAGCTTAGTATTTGTTTCTTCTCGTGCTCGTAAATACATGAGAATATAACTGAGTATACTTTTATCACTTTTTCAGAGATGCATGAATACACAAAAAAGGAACCCCTTGGATTCTTCTTTAAGCTCTTTTTAGACTCTCTAAACGTGAAAATATTGTCAAGTGATCTTGATTCCTTTCCAACTCGTTAAAAGGTTTGAAAGGCATCTTTCGAGTGATAATTTATCTCTTTTTCGACCTCGTGAGACTAACATTACGAAAAAGGACAACACTGAAGTTGTCTTTAAGTTGTTTTCAGACTCTCTAAATATGAAAACCACCAAGTTTACCTTCTCTGGACTCGTTAAACATTCATACATTGAAGGGCTCATATGAGATCGAACCCTTACTTCTTCCAGTTCATTAAAAAAAGGAAGAGGAACTTACCAAAGGTGAGTTATATTGAGCATGTGTTACCCTCCTCGAGCTCGTTAAACCAAAAAGAGGTACTCGTCTATCTGGATGGGGGAAAAATTGAAAGAAGCAATCCAAGCAGTTTTTGAGAACTTTACTAGTGACCTTACAGTCTCCCTTGAACATGGCATTTTATATTTTCACGCATTTCAATCCACTGAACCTCTGCACTGAATAAATCCTTTGAGTTTCCTTACTCCTTTGGGTCACCCGACGTAAGTCACAGTATCCATTGCATTATCAAGTTTTGGTCCCAGTTAAGTTTCTGTTGTCACACCTCAGTGTTCAAGGGAAGTATCTGCCTCGAGAGCCAACCATCACAAATATACCGTTTCAATACCCTTGTCAGTACATGTTCATTTGATCCACCAATTACATCTCTATGTCTATTTTGTGTCGTTGATGGGGGATACATCAAGCCCCTCCTTCGACGAGTCTATTCCTATCAACTTCAACACATTATCCAGAAACTAGACTTAGAAACCAGTTAGTACCTTGGGACCTGCATGCCTCAATGGCAGGCCTCCTCATGTACAACAGTGGGTTTACATCATTAACCCCTGATTGGGTGATTCCATAGATGTTCAACTTCATCTCATTCATTCACATTCGTCGAAATGTACTAGAGTACTTTGGGAATCATTGACATCAAAGGTGATCTCCCTCGCACTTGTTAATGACTTACCTCATTGACAGGTAATCAAGTGGTTTATACCATGTTCGACATCAGGACATATATTCACATGGTTAGATTCTTACTACATCAGGATCAGTAAGAAGACCCTAGGTTGAGTTATCACTCTTATATATACTTTGCCCAGGTTGTGAAGGAGTTCTTTTGAACTATGACACATATATTGTTACATAGATCCACTTTGTATTAGTCGTGGATATGTCTTGTCGTCTCATAGATCCACTATGTATTCTTCATGGCTATGGTCAGTTCAAGTCATAGGAGTATATATCCACATTGTATCTTCAGTGGCTATACCTTTTATCAATATAATTATGGATCCGTAGTGTATTTTATGGCGGCCATACCTAAAAATTCTTTATCACTCAAGCATAGGTATGCCTTCCTTGGGTTTGAAACATAACATAATATTTGTTTGATGGTTGTGTGCAGCTTTTTCCAGCCTCTCTGCATCCATACCCTTTCTCAAAAAATTCTACAAAGTATTTCAGTCATCATCGTCTTTTGACTTCGCACTTTGGGGGGCAATCTGTTACACATCAAAATTACTCACTTCAATAGTGTCGCAAGTGTCTTCATTACAAGTGTTGTAAGTGTCACATATTGGTCGCAAGTGTCGCAAACATTATCTTGTCTATTTCATGTCTCTAATGACATCATAAAGACACTTAAGAAACCTAAAAGACTAGTCTTGAAGAAGAGAAATCAATTGACAAGGAGTACAAGCCTTTTTCCACTTAAAAGTCAAATTTGGAAGGGAGTGCTCCCCTACATACTGTTAGGGAGTGCTGGCACTCTGTACCCTCTATTAGGGGAGCACTCCAATGCTCTGTGTCCCTTTTTGAGGGAGCACTGGCCTTTTTTGGGTGAAATTTGGTTTGTTGGAGGAAATCAAGGAAGAATTGCCTCAATATATGAAGGTGGTTGGATTCGAATATGAGTTCAAGGCATGATCTTAGGGAAGATCCACAACTGAAGGAGAGGAATCCTCAACTTATCCCAAATATCTCTCAAGTGGTTGGGCCTCTCCAAACTTATATAAGGAGGCCCTCTCATGGTAAAAAAAAAAGAGATGAAAAGATTGGAAGTATGAAACCTATGATCTCATAGGCAACATACAAGAGATGGAGATTGAGAATTACACCAAACTTATGATCCCATAAGTGAGATGCCATTGAAGCATAATCAGTGTAGATTAATTGAGAAAAGGGGTTGGACAAGGAGAGCTGGAAGAAGTTTTCACAAATTCATTAGAGGATTGTAAGTACTCTTCATTTGTTCTCATTAATATAAATACATCCTTGGTATTTTTCTTTCAAGTTTATGTTTGTTCCATGTGAACTTGTCTTTAGTAGATAGATCTGTATTTGAGCTAATCTCAGTAGAATAGGAAGCTTGTTGTATCTTTTTTTGTCCTATAGGACCTATCGAGGAGCTTGGGATTGAAGCTCAACTTAGACTTTGCGAGGACAAACGCCATTTAAAAAGGTACACTTTTATTTTTCCTCTTCATTCATTAGCTTAATCAGATCTAAAAGGATGTCAATGACCAATGATAACACCCTTTCTATCTTGGTTTTAAGGGTCTAGATACCAAGAGAGAATCTTCTTGTCCACAAGAGGATTCACCTATAACAGGGGGCATGTAACTATCATCATGCTGCCAGCTGCTATCTCTGTAATTCTCCACATCATAAGTTATTCATAAAGATGCTAATTTGACTCCCCTTGATTCCTGGTATTTGTAGGTAGCATCATTTGGTAGCGCTCTGAGTAGCGAGACTTTGTATCTCCTTTACCAAATTTCATGTGATTCTGTAGCGCAACCTCCAAAATAGACAAGTAGAATGAGTAGTGCCAATCATGTGTGTCTTCTATGCAAAATTTGGCTTCTGTCAAAATTTCGATAGTGCCTTCCTATGTGTCTATGTCAAACTTTTGGTAGCGCCCACCTGTGTGTCTATGTGAAATTTGGTAGCGCCATCATAATTTGTAGCACCATGACTTCATCGTTGATAGATTTGGTAGCACCCTCGAGCAGTTAGCAACACCATTAGTCTTAGGTGATTTAGCAACATTATAGGTAGCAGACTGACGGAACATGAAAAATAGACTATTCCGTAGTGACATAGTGCTACTAAATGTCTACACTAATACTATTGAAGGGATTAATTCTTTGCAAAAAACCCAAAACTATGAACAATAAGCACTAAGAACCTATATAGCTTGTATAGCATGTATAAGTGGCAGATGTAGTATTTCCTTAATTACTTGTCTTTGCAAAAAGGGGCCATATTAAAAAATGGAGCTCACCTTTCACCAATTACTTCATTAACCTGACACTCCTTCTTGTAGAAGGAGGACTTGCCTTTGGCGCAACAGTATGCTTCCCTTTAGCAGTAACATGATTCTTCACTAGAACTATGCTCTCCTTGGCTACTGGTTTCTATTTTTCAATAATAGCTTCAACCAATACATTCAAGTTTCTTTGAGCCATTTCATCTTGGAAAAATTGTTGTTCTGCTTTGAGCTTTCTGTTCTGAGATTGAAAGTCTTTGTTTTTCCTATAGAGGTTCTTGGGTTTCTTATGAAGAGGTTGGGCTCTTCTTGCTACAAATATTTCTATATCAAGAGTGTGGCTGTAGCCATCAATGTTTTCTTTCATCTTAACCTTGTCAGACATGCCTTCTACTTTCAAATGAGCCACCTCCTTCCTAGCATCCCTGAGTTGCCTGATCAATCCTTTGAACATATGGATGCTAGGTGGAGTAGTGATGTGAATAGTCTCAACAGGATTTTTCATGGCTTCCTCCTCCTGCTGCATATGGATTACTTATTCTATCTCAATAGGCTTCTCAATGCATTTGCCTTTATCTTTCTTATTCTTTAGAATGTATACCTTTGGTAGGACCTGGTCTTCAACAACCCCTTTAAGAGATGATGACCTTGTGAAAGGCCTTCTAATCTTGGTGCTAGATGTTGAAGGAGATGAAGAGAAGTGTAGCTACTTCCCTTTATTTGTTGTAGTTTTAGTAGAGGAAGGGACCTCTTCTAACTCTGGTTCAGGAGGGGGTGAAATGTCTCTCTATGGAGAATGATAGGTCTCCTCCTTAGTTCTTGCAACCTCCTTGATGGCTTCTTGATCTTAAACAAGAACTATGCTCTTTCTTTTCTTGCTAGTACCTGTTTGAGAAACACTGGTGGATGGAAAAGGACTTGCTATCTGTGACTGAGGAGTAGATTCTATGTCCAATTTCATGTTAGAAGTAGTAATGAAGTGTTCCCATGAGATGTTCTTCTTTCTTATCTCTTCAGCAACCAACATTCTAATCAACCCAGAATGAAAAATCCTAGTATCCATAGCCTTTGACTTGGATTGAACCTTGTTTGACATCTTGCCTATGCTCCTTAGCAAATACAAGGGAATGTTCATTTCAATTTTTCCAGTAAAATGAAGCAAAATCCTTATATGATACCGGTATAGTGTATTGAACATCCCTTCACATGTGAAGTACCTCTGAATGATCCTCAACATTTTATCAAATTCCCCAACTAGATGATTTCTTGGCACCCCTTTGGAAATATTTTCAGTTTGATATTTAGGCTTAAGAAAGTCTTTGGCATAGGCTGCATCTAAGGCCATGTATATAAACCAACTCTGACCAGTGATAGGGATCCCTGTAGAAGATGAAATAGAGGTCTCAGACACCTCAAATTCTAGGTCCCCTACCTTGGTCTTCAGGCCATCAAAATGTAAGGCAAACTGCCTTGTCACCTCAGGATGACCCCTTTGCATATTTTGGCAGAAAGTGAGGCATCCCACCCTT
>JASDQU010014558.1:220490-243064 GCA_032191745.1 Picea mariana | reverse complement strand
ATGTTCTTCTTTCTTATCTCTTCAGCAACCAACATTCTAATCAACCCAGAATGAAAAATCCTAGTATCCATAGCCTTTGACTTGGATTGAACCTTGTTTGACATCTTGCCTATGCTCCTTAGCAAATACAAGGGAATGTTCATTTCAATTTTTCCAGTAAAATGAAGCAAAATCCTTATATGATACCGGTATAGTGTATTGAACATCCCTTCACATGTGAAGTACCTCTGAATGATCCTCAACATTTTATCAAATTCCCCAACTAGATGATTTCTTGGCACCCCTTTGGAAATATTTTCAGTTTGATATTTAGGCTTAAGAAAGTCTTTGGCATAGGCTGCATCTAAGGCCATGTATATAAACCAACTCTGACCAGTGATAGGGATCCCTGTAGAAGATGAAATAGAGGTCTCAGACACCTCAAATTCTAGGTCCCCTACCTTGGTCTTCAGGCCATCAAAATGTAAGGCAAACTGCCTTGTCACCTCAGGATGACCCCTTTGCATATTTTGGCAGAAAGTGAGGCATCCCACCCTTTGAAGAACTTCTCTAGCCATGGGCCCTACCTCGAATATATGCATGTCTTCAGGCTCAGTTCTAACCACATTACCTCCCTTGTGCGACTTCTTCTTCTGAGGAGTCTCCATATTTTAGGATAAAAATATCTAGAGCTATGGAGTGGTGATGACCTAGAAACAAAGAGCCATACCTCAAAAAGAATATGATAGTGAAGAGTGGCTGCCCTTTTCTAGAAAATTTCCCCAAATTTAGACTGATTACTAGCTTAGGAAACAATTGTTGTAAATTTCTCTCCCTTGACTATGTACAGGTATTACAATTGAGGAATAATCATATGGTAAAGGGATACACTGTAAAGTATTTAAAAAAATGGGTCAAAATAGTCCAATTGAAAGGAAGAGGAGGCAGGGGAAGAGGCAACGACGTTTCAGTAGCGTTTCTAAGTAACACACTGCGCATGCAGGAAAAGAAACTTGCTTGGGTACTGAGATTTTGAGAGCACGACGAGAATATGTCAGGTGATGGTAGCTGCAGGCTTGAGTGGATGAGGCTGATAGGAAAGTGCGAGGGGAAATATCTCCTCGAATTATGCTAGCAAGTTGAATACCCAAAATTCAGACGATAATTTCTCCTTGAAAATGATATGCAGAGGGGAAAAAATCATGGAATACCTGGAGAATAATGAAAACTCGGAGTTTGAACGAAATCTTAGGAGAATATCATGAGAAATTCGGCCTCAGGATCCACCTCAGCATCTGATCTAGTAGCGCCACCGCTAATTGTTCTGAACTAGTAGTTTGTGTAGCGCAACAATTTGAGTTTTTCAAAATTTGAAAATCGTTAGCAAAGCTCATAAATATGAATCCTCTAAGGCATATTTTTAACTAACCAAGGTACTGAAAATAAGGAAGAGATGAAATCAACACAATAATCAAGAATCATGGTGAAAGATGAAAAACATGGAGTGCACTATGGAAATTCTTGGTGAGTTGGCAGCGCCCCTTTTCAAATAATGATTTGACCAGTAAACATGGGACAAAGCACAACAAGGCAAGGCTATGGAGGCATAAGTGAGGAGAGTGGCATGTCAAGTCGATCTAGTCGTGGAGTGAGTGGGACTTAGTGTCAAATCTAGGAGGGGATCAAAAACAAAATTCATGAAAAACAAACCTAGGCCAAAAGTTCATGTGAGGATCAAATTTTGAGCCATGACTTAAACCTTTATTTATCAAGGGAACCTAAGAAAACACATTGGTACACATTATTTTGGTCACTTTGATGATGACTTTACAAGAATGTAATCAGGCCCTCAAAATAATCTTTTTCCTGAGAAAAGTGACTGCTTTCCTCCCCTGCAAGACTACTTTTTAGAAGGACGTCGCAGGCTACCCATAGTGTATAGTGAGAAAATCCATGATTTTCGGAGGCTGCTCTATAGCTGGCCTGTGGGATTTTCGCAGGATGCTATATAGGCAGGGTGTGATGGTGTTTGAAAGAAAAAAGAGGAAAGAGGTTCAATAAGTTTCTAGAAGGGGAATCTTCTGGAATGTGAGGTGGCGTCTGTATGGTTACGATCCTAATGACTTCTTTGATCTGGTGGGATCATCCTCATCCCTTTAACCACTTCAACTTATCCTATATAATAATGGGATTCTCATGGAAAATGTTAAGCACAGTTAAGCAAAGTTGAGCAAAGGATTGCTGGAAGAATAGGTTGGAGATTGTGTGAAGAATATTATTTCAGTTGATACTTGAGGTCTACATTTGCTCATCAAGATTTTGAAGATCATCTTCATGCAAATCTCAGATCAAGTATATGTGTGTGTTGGAACGAAGGACCACTAAAAGGGAACTTGCGACATCAAGGCATTTCAGTTTTATCTTCCACTTTTATTCAATATAATACAGTGGCATGTTTCTTTCCCATAAAATTATTCTCATTTTATTACATGACTCCTTGATCACANCATTGTAGATTTGGTTTCACAAGAGCACCGAAGCAAAGCGGGAACAACAAAGATATAATGAAGCAATCTATAAGGTAAGTCATCAATTGCTTCTTTGACACTTATATCAATGATTGTAACTTAGGGAAAGCGTCATGTCCTGTACTATTTTGTTCTAGATCTAGGTGGATCTAGGGATATTAGTTTATGTCCGCAATTACTGATTTATCCTATAAAAAAATTGGTGACCATACTGGGGATCATACCGTCACACCAATTGAACACTCGAGGTTCTGTGCATTCAATGGCGTATTGAAAATAACTCTGGAGGGCCATGTGCGGTGAAGCACTTCCTGCCATCCATGCAATAGTAAAGAGAATGGTTTTGAGATTTATATCCTGAACTCCTCTGATGGCCACTTTACCTTTGCGCCTCTCCACCTCAGGTTCGCAATACCGATGGATGTACTTGCTCATCGACAAGCCACCGCCTCGACCCCCTGTTAGGGTCACATTGCCCCACGACGAGATAGCCCCATCAAAAAGTAAATATCTTCGATGTCGAAGGAAAGAACATGGACACCCACATGAAACACCTGTTGGTTCACATCCCACATGTGGACCAAGTACTCTAATAGTCTGAGTTGGGATCTCATGCCCTGGATCTTGAAGAACTTTAACAAGCCACACTGTTGAAGGGCATTGACGGTGCCCAGATCATTCAAATCCATGAAGTCATCATCCTCATGCTCTCGTTCTCTCCACTCCAACATTTTGGCAATAAAACACTTGCATGGAGATGAGATAAGACAGTTAGCAACTTTTATCATCATTTTTTGAATTCTTTTTGGTCCAATGCATGCATTTTTTTTTGGGTTTTCGACCGCCACAATCGGGCTTCAGTTACAGTGCGTGATTTCCACAGGTGAGCCATTGGGCGCTTGCGGAAATCCTTGATTTCCACAGGGCTCGATACTAGTCACCTGCGGTAGCCCTAGCGCATGCCTACCGGCCCAAAAACTCACCCAAAAAACCTATTTTAAACACTAAAAACGAATTTCAATCCATTCAAAAGGAAGAGGATGAAGAGCTTACCGTATTGACGGAGACCATTTTCTGAATGGTCACCTGTGCTCCTCACAATCGACAGCCGAAGTAAGGGATTAAAAAGGGGTTTTTAGACAAGTTCTTGACCAAATGCAAATGAAATGGTAAAAAGATCTCTTACTCTTATTTATTTCACTTTTTACCTTTTTTCATAATATTTTGTATTATATATAAATGCATTTTGTTATAAACCCTCAAGTATAATATCCTCGTGAGTGTCTTGTTTCTTGTAGGAAGAAGAATAGGGTCCTAATTAACGGAATGTGGATGTTTGTTTCGTAATTTTTTTTCTGTTCGTTATGCATATCAATACTTTTTAGGGTTTTTTAGTAAAACCTCGAGTTCACTCTTCATTCGTTCTTATGCTTGAAAATTTATGAGAACGTAACCAAGTATACTTTTGTCGTCTTTTCGTACTCGTCATGGTAACACTAAAAGCGACACACATGGAGTATCATTTAAGCTCTTTTCACACTCCATAAAAACGAAAAATATTGTCGAGCGACCTTGTTCTATTCATGCTCATAAAAGTATTTGAATAAAATGTTCAATGGGTGATAGTTTATCACTTTTTCGGTCCTGTTGAACTATTTTACAAAAAATAAACTGAGAGAGTTCTCTTTAAGTGTTTTTCAGACTCTATAAACATGAAAAACCCTCTAGTTTTCTATCTTTGGACTCGTTAAACAAACATTGAAAGACCCACATGGGACCAAACCACTCCTTCTTAGGGTTCGTTAAAAATACTCCGAGGGACTTGTCTGAAGGATGAGCTTACATTACAAGAATATGTTATCCTCCTCAATATTGTGTAAAAATAAAGAGGTACTTGCTAGAAATGGTCGGGGAAAATTTGGGAAAGAAATGTGTCTTTGTATTCGTGTTAGTGGCAGTACTAGTCGCTCTTGAACATGACACGCCCTTTTTCATCATTTGAATTTGGGTTGGGAAATCCATTTGTCTCTCGTTTGACTTTCTGCAAGTTTATATCTTGGGTCGTCTTTGAGTCAATGCTTCCAAGACTATCGTCGTGTCATCTATATGTTCAAGAGCAGTCCGAATAATCCCTCTCTTGAGTTGTCCATCTGTAGTTGTCAATTCCTACCATGTCGGCCTTCCCTGTGTCAGTTTCAAATCATATTCATGTTTTACCCTATCCTAAATCTGTTACTTATTTCATTTCATTGATGGGGGATACATCAAGGCCCTCCTGTGATGAGTCTCTTCCCATCGAATTCAACTCATTATTCAGGGATGAGACTTAGAAATCATTTAGTACCTTAGACCCTGCATGCCCTAATGGAAAGTTTCTTTGCTCTTGACAGTGGATTCACATCATTGGTCCCTGACCAAAATATTCCATCAAATGTTCAAATTTATCTCATTTATTCACATTCGTTGGATTGTACTACAATACCTTGGGGGTCATTGATATCAATGGTGATTTCCCTCACACTTGTTAATGGTTTTCATTAATGGCCAGTAATCAACGGTTTCTAACCATGTTCGACACCAACACCTATAATCACATGGCTAGATTTGTACTTACAGACGACGAGATTGAATACCCTGGATCTCATCATTCATGGTCCAAGTTGCGATGGAATATTGATGATTTGTATTGACACATAGATCCGCTTTGTATGTTTCGTGGCTATGTTTGTATTCAAATTTTTTCCTAGTGGCTATGTAACATTTTGATGACATGGATCCACAGTGTATCATTAGTGGCCATGACTTACACTTATGAGTTCAATCATTTGTAGTCTGAACATGGGAATGTCTACTTCAGACGTGGTATCATATTTTGCAGATTCTTGCTTGTTTGCAGGTTTTCGATTGGTGTGTTCTTTGTTCCCGAAACATACACGCATTTTACAAAGTATTTCGGTTGTCACAAGTTCCAACCTCATACTTTGGGGGGCATTCTGTTACACATTATTTTGGTCACTCTGATGATGACTTTACAAGCATGTAATCAGGCCCTCAAAATCATCTTTTGCCTGAGAAAAGTAACTGCTTTCCTCCCCTGCAATACTACTTTTTAGAAGGACGTCGCAGGCTACCCATAGTGTACAGTGCAGAAATCCATGATTTTCGTAGGCCGCTCTATAGATGGCCTACAGGATTTTTGCAGGCTGCTATATAGGTAGGGTGCGGTGGCGTTTGAAAGCCAAAAGATGAAAGAGGTTCAAAATTTTTCTAGAAGGGGAATCTTTTGGAATGTGAGGTGGTGTCTGTATGGTTACAATCCTACTGACTTCTTTGATCTGGTGGGATCATCCTCATCCCTTTAACCACTTCATATTCTCCTATATAATAATGGGATTCTCATGGAAAAGGTTAATCACAGTTAAGCAAAGTTGAGCAAAGGATTGCTGGAAGAATAGGCTGGAGATTATGCGAAGAATATTATTTCAGTTGATACTTGAGGTCTACATTTTCTCATCAAGATTTTGAAGATCATCTTCATGCAAATCTTGGAACAAGTATATGTGTGTGTTGGAATGAAGGACCACTAAAAGGGAACTTGCGACATCAAGGCATTTTAGTTGTATCTTCCACTTTTATTCAATATAATACAGTGGCATGTTTATTCCCCATAAAATTATTCTTATTTTATTACATGACTCCTTGATCACATGTTTAAGTTTTTATTGAATCTATCATAGTTTCTTTCACTTTGGTTGGTTTGTGTCATTGCAGATCTTGTTTCACAAGAGCACTAGAGTGAAGCGGGAACAACAAAGATATAAGGAACTGATCTCAAAGGTAATTCATCAATTCCTTCTTTAACACTTAGATAAATGATTGTAACTTAGGGAAAGCATCATGTCATGTCCTATTTTGTTCCAGATCCAGGTGGATCTAGGGATATTAATTTATATCTGCATTTACCGATTTATCCTATAACATACACTTTTAAGGGGATAAATAAAAAATTAAAATCTACAGGCTTAGGAAAAATAAAATTAAAGGCTAAATACCCAAGGAAACTTAGTGTGATAACAAGGTCCACTAAAAACTCCGTCACCCTCCAAATTATGCAACCTGTAAGTATTGTTTGAGAGTGTCTCAAAAATTTTGAAGGGTCCAATCCAAAGGGATTCAAATTTACCATGCTTTCCCTTGTCATGTCTAGGTGCATCCCATTTGAGTACTAGATCCCCCAGCTGTAAATCATCCTTACGAATTTTCTTGTCAAAGGCCTGCTTGATTTTCTGCTGACGGTCATGCACTTTGTCCATCACCTACTCTCTAGTCTAATGGACTTCTACCAGCTGATGAATTCTTCTGATCATATTGTCAGGTTCTTTGTGGCAGTCTTGGAATAATTTGTCCACAGGAAGGGCAAGCTGAGAAGGAAAATATGCTTTAGTCCCATATACAAGTTGGAAAGGAGATATGCCGAGGGATCTCTCTATTGTCACTCTATCATACCATAGAGAAAACTTGAGCTTTGAATCCCATGCTTTCTTATTGTCCTCTAGCAGTCTTTTGATAATATTTATAAGGATTTTGTTAGAGGACTCTGCCAATCCATTTCCTTGGGGGTAATAGGGGGAAGAGTGGATAAATACAAGTCTGAACTACTCACAAAACTTGATCAATAGTTCAACCTTGAAGGATGCATCATTGTTAGTGATGATTCTGTTTGGAAAACCAAAACTTGCCATAATATATTCAAGAAAACCAATAATCACCTTGTGAGAGGTAGTCCTTGTCGGGATAGCTTCAATCCATTTGGTGAAATAATATATTGTGTTTAAGATCCACCTGTGATGACCACTTGAAGGAGGATGTATTTTCCCAATAAATTCTAGGCCCCACTGCTGAAAGGGTCCTGAAGCTACCACAGGGTTCAATGGCAAAGACTTGAGCTGCTACTTCCCAACGAATTTTTGACATTTGATACAAACCCTGATTTTCGCACAGACATCAGTGAACAGAGTAGGCTAGAAGTACCCAACCATGAGAATTTTGTAGGTTGTGGTTCTCCAGAAGTAATGTCCCCCACATAGGCTATCATGAAAATCAAACATAATCCTTTGAGATTCTTGTGGGTCTAAACATATCAACAACACTCCTAGAGGATCTTTCCAATACAAAGCCTATCCGATAAGGCAATATATAATCGCTTTGATCTTTAAATATCTTGCCTTGCTTTTCCCCATCCCATCTGGAGGTCGCAACATTTGCAGAAAATACATGATATCTTTCTACCAAGCACATTCTGCCAATGGAGGGTTGTCTTGAGGGCCTTTATCAAACACTTTAGCCTGTTGATTTTCTGAGAAAGCATTGATGAATTTAACCTCCAAATATTTACAATCAGATTCATCCAACAACTTGGCTAAACCCTGGCCTTTAACTAGCTTTGTGGGTTTTATTTCCAGATCAAATTCAAGGATTCTGACAATCCACTTTCTCCTTCTTCCATCTAAGTCAGGCTGAATGAGAATATCCTTCATAGAAGCTGAAGGAACATATGCAATGATTTTTGAATGAAGAAAATACACTCTGAAATCTTTGAGAGATTTCACCAAAGCGTAGACCTAATTCTCCTTGATGTCATATTTGACCTCTGTGTCTCTTAGTGCTCTTCTGAAAAAAGAAATAGGCTGATCCAACCCTGCATCATTCTTTTGTAGTAAAACAACGACCACTGCATCAAATGAGGCAAAGGAAAAAATCAGAAAATCCTTGGAATAATCAGGACTGACTGGCATGGGTGCTTCAGTCAATGCCTTTTTTATTTGGTTGAAGGATTCTCTGGATTCGATAGTCCATTTTACTTCATTCCCCTTCATGAGCATGGATGTGATATGCTTCACAAATTTAGAAAAATTTGAAACAAACCTTCTTAGAAAATTGATTTTGCCGAGGAAGGACTGAACCTCCTTTTTAGATCTAAGAACTGACAAGGTTTGAATAGATTCCACCCTGCTTGAATCGATTCTGATCCCCTCAACTAATACTATGTGTCCCAACAATTTTCCTTCCTACATGGCCAATAAAGACTTCTTGGGATTTAGGGAGAAACCAAACCTTCTGCATTTTGATAAGACCTTTCTCAGATGTTGACCATGTTTTTCATCAGATTTGGAGAAGACTGTTATGTCATCCAGATAGATGACCACAAATTTTTCTCTTTCTCCAATGAAGGCGATGTCCATGGCTCGTTGGAAGTTTTCTCTTGCATTCATCAATCCAAAGGGAATTTTGGCATACATGAATGTGCCCCAAGGAGTGGTGAAGGTTGTATTTTATCTGTCTTCGGGTAGGAAAAAGATCTGATTGTAGCCAGAAAATCCATCAATCATGGAGATCCTAGATGTGCCTGTCATCCTCTGCAACATGTGTTCCATCTTTGGCAAAAGGTAATTGTCCTTCTTAGAGCTTCTGTTCAAATTCCTGAAATCAACACATATTTTGATTTCTCCACTCTTTTTTCTAACTGGAACCAAGTTGGCCACCCATTCAGAGTATCTCAGAGGGACAATGATTTGTGCATCCAACAAATTCTTTACCTCCCTTTCCATAATAGGCAACAACATAGGATTTATTTTTCTTAATTTCTGCCTAAATGGTTTGGCCTCCTCTTTCAATGGGATCTTATGCTCAATGATGGTTGTGTCATATGTCATGAGGTCTTCATAGGTCCAGGAAAACACATCAGAAAATTCTTTTAGTAGCTCAATATACTCGGCTCTCTTCTCCTTTGACAGGTTGCTTGACAAATTGACGAACTTTGGATCCTCCTCTGTACCAATATTGCATTCATCTACATCAACATCCTCAGTTGGGCCTTTAAACTTTACTGCCATGTTGTTCCCATCAAACAGTCTTTCTAATGGAACTAGTCCTTTGAGAATGTGGTTGCTAGGAAGCTGAACAATATGGTGATTAGCAATTTTATTTAGAAATATATTAGCGTGAGGGTCACCTTCGGGATCATGATCCTGGTCAATGTGCAATGGAGAGAACTTATCAATAGACTCAATAAATTTTCTGATCTCAAGATCGTCCTTGAACACCTTCCAATACTTGATATTGTCAGGTACAAAGGGCCTATATCTTAACTCAACATGATACTTGAGTTTAGGTGGCAGATGGACTCTGGAATTGCTTGCTCATATAACCAAAGAGTCAGCCATGACATTCTCTTATCTTGGAATAAATGAAATGTTGAAATCCAATAAAAAATTGTTAACCAAATCCCACACTTCATTTCTATATGATCTTAGTCGAGGGTGTTTATCCTGATAAATATTTCTTATCTACTGGACAATCAAATCAACATCCCCAAACAATGATATCTCTTCAATTCCCATGTATTTTGTAGCCCTCAAACCCAAAATAAGAGCTTCATATTCTGCCACATTATTGGTAGTTTCAAATTCTAACTTGAATGACAAAGATACAATTTCTTGAATAGGAGAAACAAGTACCACTCTAGCTCCAACGCCTTCTCTAGAAGAGGCTCTGTCGAAGAAAATTTTCCACACAGAGGTAATGAGGAGAAACTTCACAGAGGGTAAGGGACTGCTTTCTTATTTCAAGAGAGGCTTCAGGAGCATCAGTGAGTTGTAACAAGATGTAACTAATGATATAGGCCAATTGAGATTCTCTATACAGTCTCCTATGTTCCCCCCCAAATAAAGGAATGGTAGCATATGTGAGGTCCATATACAAGGTTCCCCCAAGCCCTTTTATCCAAGATCTTGAAAACAACATGTCGAACTTGGGAGGAACATCAACCACCAAGATATCCATGACCACACTTTTCATGGGCAGCTAAAACAAGGTCATGATCAGATATTTGATGACCCCAAGACATTGCACTTTCTTGGAATCAAAGGAATACAAGTCATGGTATGATTTTGTGACTTCTAGTCCTAGTTCCTCCATGACAGTTTTGGGAATGAGATTATGAGAGGCCCCTGAATCCATCAGAAAATTATGAAACACCTTATCATGTATGTTTAGTGATGTGTAGAAGGGAGAGGATGAATCATCTCTATCTTATACCATGGGACCTTAGATGACTGCTGGCTTTTTGTCTTGCAAATTGATTGATTTTGTGGGATGATTCAAGGTTTCAAGCATCAACAGTTTAGATTGGGATCTCTTAAAGTCTTCATGCTTGATTATCTTTGAAAGGGGGACAAGAATCCTAATCTTTTGAATTTCATGCTCAAAGTAAAAATAGGAGGGGGGATTTAGAATTTCTTTTACCTCTGGGACAGGACCTTTGACTACTGGTGGGGACTTCTGTGTTTTCCTCTCCTTGCTACTACTTGCTATATCTTAGGAAAGATTTTATGTTCTGGTAGGCTAATCAGGAACATCAGGCTTTCCTCCTTTCTTTTTGGACCTGAGGTCGTATCTATTTGGGATGTCATTGGCCTTATCCCCCTTGATCAACTCATTTAATTGGATGTCCATGAGAGATTCCTCATATGATGATTGAGTTAAGTGAGGAGAAGGAGATGCATCTTCAAGACAATGGATTTATGGGTCAAGGTCCTCTTCCTCTCCACCATCATATGCGAAAAGGTTGTTCTGAAGAGGGGTCTATATTTTTTGATCATCCCTCTCTCTATTTCGAGGCTCTCTTTGCATAATCTGAGGAGCATTGTTATTCGGCCTCCTAAAGTTGCCTCTGTTATCAACATTTTGAGGATTTCTATATGTCTTCTTCCCCTCTAATTCCAACCTTTCCATTCTGGCTGAACGTGATTTTAGTAACTTGGTTACTTCATCCATTTCGGGGGGGGGGAGGTAGAGGAAATGGAGGTTGAGGCTTCAGATCTTCCCCTTCCTTTGTCTCTGTCAGCCTTATTTCTAAGTCGGTCAACTTCCAATACGTTAGACTCTACTTCCAGGGCTGCATCTTGCATATGATCCAAGGAGGTATCTCTTCTCTCTCTTAATAGGAGGCATAAGTCAGGGTCAAAAAGACTAGCATAGGTAATTTTGGTAGAGGCTTCTGTAGGTTTTATCTCAGTAGGGATCTTATTGTACATTTTGTTGAATCTTTTGGATATGTCAGAGACAGAATCTCCCTCTTTTCTCTTTAGGGACCTAAACTCTGTGATATAATACATGAAGTCGTTTTTATCCCCCCATTGTCTCAAGAAGACATCATCTAAAAATTCAATCCTAGCAATGGATCCAAGAGCGAGGGCCCTGAACCACATTTTAGCTTCTCCGTCAAGACTGTGGACAAAAATCCTCATCCATACATCTTTGTCTACTATGACATAATTATCAACATAACTATAGAAAGCTACAAGGTGCTCTTCTGCGGTAATATCTCCCTCCCCCGTAAACTTAGGCAATTGCTTAAGGTATCCACTGGTTGGGAGGGCATTAAGAGGTTGAGGAAAAATGAGAGGGGCGTATCTGGCAACTACTATAGTGTCCATTCTATTTCTAAGGGGATTAGCTCCTACCATAGGGATGATAGGTGGAGGAGAACTAGGGGGGGAAGGGGTTCGAACATGGGAGACTAGAAATGAGCTTCTGGGATGAAAGGGAAACAACAGAGGATTTGGAGAAAAGGCTACAGGTCTAGAGGGAATAGAGGTTTCCCTTTCTTCAAAATCAGTAACTCTAATAGGAGGAGGAGTAATAAAACCTGGAGTGGGAAAATCTTCGGAGGTCTGGGGTCTATACCAAGGTACAACCTCATGGGAGATGGGAGTGACAAATCTTTCTCCTTCCAATCCAAAACCAGGAGGAGAAAACTCAACAGGAACACTCCCAAACTTTAAACTTCGGGAAACTCCAACAGATGGTATAACAGGAGAATGAGAAGACGATAGTGGAGTTTCTACAGGAGGAGAATGAAAATCATCAGAAATACCTGGTTCAACAATCGAAGTACTTCCCTAAGGTGTATTTTGTCTTCTGACAATTTTCTCTGGGTCAGCTTCAGGTGTTGCTAGAGGTAGATGTGGAGTAGAACTCGTGTGTCTGCCTCTAGAAGCCACATCTGAAATAGTGGAGTTATATCAGTGGAGTCGCCAGGTGCACAGTTGAAATCTTGATGTACTAAGTTCTGTTGCACCTTTAGAACCAATAAGCTTTGTCATTCAATCCTAGGGAAAATATTAAATTCATCCCTAACAACGGTAGCAGACATGTTAGCAATAGAATTCACCTCTGGATTGTGGCAGAGGTAAGCCCAATACCCATCAGGTTCTATGTCACAATGAATAAATTAAAGGGTGTCAAATGGGTGCAGACTCAAGAAAATATCACTTTAACTCGGAAATCTGGACCAGATAATGCATGAGCAAGTGAGGTCTTGATTTAACTTCAGTCAGTAAGTTGTAGTAAAGGGTGAGTAGGGGGAAGAACTGGTGAGGAAAAGTAGAGGTTTGCTATGGACATCGGGTCTTCCGGTGGCCTAAGGAGGAAAATCTTCGAATACAAGATCCTCTTGAACCCAAAACTTTAGAAAACTGAAAACGTCATAACAATATTGCAATAAAACATACATTACAATACAGTCACAAAAAATCAACTGGATCACCCATGCTCGAGTATTCAATATCAGAAGCAAAAGATATGATAAGAAAGTTGGTTGTCATTAAACAAGAAGTCTCAAATGGTAACACATAACCAAAGAACTAGAGGCTTCATTAAAACTTTACAATACAAGAGCTTAGCTCAACCATCGACCTTAACAAAATATCAAAACTGAGTATTTATACTCAGAATAATTGCCACCACCAGAAATGTGAACTTTCCACTACAATCAAAGATTTGCGTCTACATCTTCTTCTATTAGTCCTCACTTGCATTCTTCTGTCAGATGCAAGATCAAATCAGTATGGGATTCACAAGAAAATCCACTGACAAGGGAACTTTCGGCTGACATTCTTCCTACACAACCATCTTTCCATGCTTTCCATTTATGGGGTGAGACGAGGTTTCAACAACCTCCCCCATTTCCATTAACTACTTTCATTGGGATCGAGATGGAGCCTGACACCCATAGATGCTCCAAGAGACATTCATGACTCCTCCAAGACAAGTCCAACACCTCGAAACCACACATATATTCTGATGAGACCAAAATGAGTGCTTTCATCTCTCGGCACAGCTCCTATCCATCACTCCTCACGACCTCAGGCCATGAACTTATGCATATCTCAAATGAAATTTTAGGATTTCACCTGTCAGGAGTCTTCGCTCCCCTTGATTTCAAATATCTCGATGCTCGATCTCGCGAAATGACCCATCTAGATCAATGGTTAGACTTTATTTGATCTTGGCAGCCATGATCATTTCCTTGAACAATCTCAGCCGCCCATTGCTCAACAAGCACTTTCCCTTTCTTTATGACCCTGCTTCCATATGATCACGGCCTGTGATTGTCGGCCCAACTCCCAAGCGCGTCACGATTTCACGTTTCGTGACCTCACGTTGTGCTTCATGCTCAAATCTCTGAGTCGTGAAATCGCGGTCGCTCAGACCGGGTAACACGCGTCTCTTTGCATCAGACGACCCAGATCATTTCGTCATTTAGGGACCTTGGATAATCGACACTTCTTAATTCAACCTTCTCGAAAATAATTTTTCTGTGGATCCTGCACCACGCATCCTTCTGAAATAGATGGCCCAGATCATTTCACGACCTCGTGTTTCATGAGTCCTCATGACTCTATTCTTTGACTTATCCATTCTGTGAGTTAGCGAAATGCTAACCTTGTGCCACGTGTCCTTCCTAGGATCAACGGCTAGGATGGCCCCTCAATTTCAGAACTCTGTCTAACGATATCCTTTGTGTAACTCTATGATCCTGATCGCTCGATGGTCGTTGATCCGATCGGCCTGGTGAATCTCTGTCATTGAAAGTTGATCTTCCTCGCTCGATTGATTTGAGTCCATATCATACTGCTCTAAGTGTTTCCCTTGTGCTTATGGCTGCAACCTCTATAAACAAATAATTGGATGACTGGTTGAGGGCTTGGGAAGACAAAGATCAATGACAGAGGTACATAGAGGAGTGATCAAATTTAGGAAAAAAAAAAAGTCTTAGGGGTGATACTTCTCAGGCAAGCCAACAAGGAAAAACAGTTCAATCAAACAAATGAAGGCAAACAAAAGAAAACCTACAAGCCGAGAGAAAAAACTTATGATTGGGTCTACAAAAGGAGGAGAGATAGGAAAAATTTGCAGACATAGGTAGAAACCACAAACTCCCAAGGATCTGACAAGTTTATGTGATAACACCTGGACTCTTAGAGTGTCAAAGTCTCGAAATCCAACCAACCATCGGATCAAGAAGGAACTTTAGGTGAATTCGTGACCTTTAGATCAAGTATAGTGAAAGGAAAAGGTAAGCCACAATATCTTGAAGTGTTAGATTAAATAAATCACACAGACCATCGATCTAATATCCCTTCAGGAATTTTCTCAACCGTTATATCAAGAAGTGTAAGGATGGCGTAAGCACTTCAACAGGTATAACTCCGGGGGAGCTAAACAACTTGAGAGTTGTAATATCCCAGAGTCCTAGAGTGTCAAAGTCCCAAAATAAAAAAGAACCATCCATATCAAAACTTGATTAAGTCATAATCGTTGGATTATACTAGTGGAAGGATATCCTAAGTGGAGGTGTTAATCGACGGTAAGAGGTCACCATCACTTTATGACCACTTCGAATGGTATAACTCCAAGGAAGTTGAACAAATTGAGAATTGTAATATCCCAAAGTCCCAGAGTGTTGAAGTCCCGATATAAATAAGGATTGTTTATCTCAACACCTAATTAAGTCATTATCATTGATTTCATTGAATTCTCCACATGATGCATGATCATCCAGTCAACAGGATATTAAATCTCAACCGTCTGATCTACTAATGGAAATAATATAAGTACTTTTGCGAAGTGTACTTTGGGAAGTATTACTCACGAAGAATGCAAGAATGTCGAAGTTCGGAGGACCTGGTTCCAACATCGGTCTCATGATAAGGTAAAGTGGGTCGATTATAGGTGTGAAGGGCCACAAGTAAACAAACCCAAATACATTTTAAAACAAGATCCTATGTGGAAGAATAAATAGAAAAGTGCTAAAGGAACATCGCTTAGAGTGAATAAGCTTGTGGTTTCAATCCCAGGGTCACAAGGAAAGTGGATTAAAAAAATATCCTGTGCAAAATTCAGATTATGTACCAGTTCAAAGAGCTTTTGTAATAATTTGAAAAGATTGGCACACAATCATTCCATTAACGCTACAAGATTCTCTTTGCACAAAAAGGGTGAAAGTGACTTTTTCAGGAAGCCATAACTTTCAGCTCAGAGATTGGATTGGGTCATGGGATTAGTCATTAGAAAGATGATTCATAGGATAATAACATTTAATTGTTATAATTTGGAGAATGATGATATATTTCTTCATGAATTGAGCAGAAAAAAGACCTGTAGCATTGTTTGGAAATTTTTTTATAATCTGCATAATTCTAACAAAATGGTTGCTTGAACATTTTGCAAAATTAGGGAGTATAACCATATCAGTTCAAGATAAGAATGCATATTCCATACATGGAGGAAGGATAGGAATCCTTTAGTCATGATAAATAATCCAAGGGTCAAAATATCAGTGTTGGTAAAGAAGAGACATAATCAAATGGGCACAGGAGCAGAGGGGAACAAGAAACCTTAATAGATATTGTGAGAAGCCTAAAAATATAATTGCAGAGTTACAAAGAAGAAAATGAGAGGTTGATGAGAGAAAAAAACCATATAAATTATCAAGTAATGCAATTCCTAACTCAATTGCATAGGAAATAAAGGAATGGATCAGACTTAAGGTAGAAGGAAAATGAAGGCATGAATTGGAGAGTTTGCAAGGAGAGTTGAGGAAACTTAAGACACCATCCTTTGATGGTGAAAGAGAAAGGAAATATGATGTTGAAGCATGGTTTCTTGGACTTAAGAGGTATTTTCAATTGCATAAATACTCCTCAAACCTAGAAGAAATAATTTTCACATACCATTTACATGGGAAAGTTGCTATGTGGTGGGATCAACTAAAGCAAGTGGAGAACATTAATGAGGCGAGGATAACTTGGAAGTGGTTCAAGAAATATTTTCATAAGGAGTACCTCTCAGAGCACTTCTATGACAATAAGATGCAATATTTCTTTAAGATAAGGTTGGGAAGCATGACCATGACAGAGTATGAGAAGAGGTTCTTGGGATTGCTGAAGCATGTAGGATTTATCAAAGATGAAAAAGTGAAAATACAAAGGTTTTTAAGTGCAATTCCATCCTTTTATAAAGAGAAGATTCAATAGGATGAACCCGGGACATTGAATGAGACCATCAGGAAGGCTACGTACTTGTATGAGCAAGGCAAGGGCAGAGAATCCATGCATAAATATTGGAAGGATAAGAATAAGGAGAAATCTTATCAGAGGAGGAAGGGGTTCAAACCTCCTTTCAATAGAAACAACCCTAATAAAAATCAACAAGAGTAGTCTGCTAAGGATGAATCCAAGAAAGAGGATTCCTTAGGGAAAAGAGGGAGACCACCAATCCAACGTTAGGGGTGAAAGGAAAATCACCTATACAAGGATTTACCTCATAAAGGAGATAAAGTGAAGACCATGCACAACATCCAAGAGGCTACAATAGTGGAGGACATGGGAAAGATATATGCATCCTTAGAATATCGAAAAGTAGAGTACCAATCCAATATCGAAGTGGTAGGTAAGATAATTAAATCAACCTGTTGCTATTTTAATTGATTCAAGAGCAAGTCATTGTTACATTGATTGTAAAATAGTGGATAGATTACATTTGGAGAAAAATAAGCTAGGAAAGTCAAGTTTGGCTCAACTAGCCACTGGAACCAAAAGAAGGATCAATGAGGTTGTCATAAGTTGTCCAATAAATCTTAATGGAGTAAATACAGTTGTTGATATGAATATCATCCCATTAGGATCTAATGACATCCTGAATGGAATGGATTGGTTGGAACAACACCATGTTTTCCTACATTGTCATAACAAGACCTTTACATGTCTTGATGAAGAAGGAAAATAAAGCATTGTGAAAGGAATTCCAAGACCCATTTGTATAAGGGATATTTCATCCTTACAATTGAATAAATGTTTCAGGAAAGTGTTAGCACAAACATCTGTAGTGACAAAAGTAACTCGAAGGCGCTGAGAACTCTAGTTTTGGAAAGTGGCACTACCGAAGTTTTCATTCAAAGTAGGTTGACCAGGTCCTTTGTTTGCAAAGGAAACGTCCAAATGCAACATTCAGAGTAGTCCATTTCGGGCTTGAAATACAAGAAAATAGACAGGTTTAATTTTCAATGGTGGAGATCCCATGTATAGTTCAGATTAGCATCTCTCGTGGATTCAGAGTTTCAAAGTCGCACAAGGATTAACAACCAACCCAAAGCTCAAAGTGACATCAGGATACCACGTCGCTTCAGGCCCTTCCACTCCATGGATGTTTTTCAACTCAGTACATGGAACTTATCTGCAAGGATGCATGGCATTTATTTCAAGCCACCACGTCACTCTACAACATTGTCACCCCGGGAATTTTCCATTTAGAGAAAGCACAGTTCTCCGAAACCCGGAGCCCCGAAGTCCCAAAATATTTAGATAAAAATGGCTTAAGCCGGGTTTAATTAGTGATAAGAACACGCTAATAGCTTCATGAGTTCGACACTATGGGAGTTATATACACTTTGTGTTCAAAATCTCCCGAACTCCGAAGTGACGAGACACTGCCACGTCACTCTGGGAGAAAGCCACTTCGGGAGGTATTCGTGTAATATCCCTAGGCTGAACCCAGTTGTAAATGTAAATGCAAATGTAATTACGCTAGTGAGTTGTTTTGATATCATTTTTGTATGCACATTTCATGGCATAGTGTGTGCATGTACTGCGCAGTAAAATGAGGAAGTTTGTGCATTCTAGGATACCACACACAACAACATAAGTGCGCGCGATTTTGAGGCCAAGTAGCCTTTTATGTATATGCTGTGTTTTATAGGCTAGTGAGCCTATAAAGGTGCTAAACTGCAGCTACAGTGATCTGAGACTTCCTATCCGGCCAGTTGCTGAAGCCCGGAAAGGAAGTGGGGCAGCCAAAGGACTGTTGAGCAGAGAAGGGGCACACTTCTTGGGTGGGACAAGCATGTGGGGAATGAGGGACTAAAGGTTTTTAGTTTGATTTGGCACCTGAGACGAAGTATTTCCTATTGTCCATGAGCCTTTAGCCTAGTTAGGAATCCCTTTACCCGAGAGGATTTTAGTCCCAGCTCGGGGGTGACTCACTGCTGAGAATGATCAACAATGTGGTCTAAGGCTAGGAGGTTCATGGAAGGTCTACACGTAGTTGGTGACATTCTTACCAAGATAAGTGCCAATTGTGTGATAAATTTACACGCTGCATTATTATTTACGTGCTTATTTTTATGGGTTATCATATGTACGGTTATAACTGTGTTTATTTTTATGGGTATTTCCTGTATATGATGCATGTATGTGTTTACTGTTATTTCAGTGTGAATCTGTGTATTTATAGATGTATTTGTATGTTTACATTTTATATATAATGCTTCCACAAGAGTTATGTGTTAATTGCATGCAGTTCAAAAAATTTATGTGCCATAGCTCAGTTGGATGCTAGGTATGTTACAGTATGTTCCGCAAAGAAAACGTAAGAGTTCTCTGGCGTAACGTGGCCCGACATGGGTGGGCAGGGATGTTACAATATGGTATCAGAGCTTAATTTTTCAACGTTGAGCTTGGATGGTCCGAACAAGTTGAGTTGAAGTGAAATTTCACAGAGAATCTATTTCGAAGTGGCCAAATTTCAGTTTTTTTTAGAACGCCCATGGTAAAATTTAGAAGCAACGACGCATAATTAGGAAAAGCCCCAATTTATGTTATTAAATTTGGGGAAAATTGAGAAATTCGACCAAGCGATGAGATATTCCCAATGTAATATATGTTCTAGAAAATTTGGATCTATAATGGGTCAAATTTGAAGTTACAGTGAAGCCATGATAGATTGAGCGAGTTTAGTGGTTAAATTTCTTAATTTGTGAATTGATTTTGGATAAATTTGTTCCATAAATGTCAACTTACAATGATTTGTTGTTGCTTAGGTTGAACTGGTCTTATTGGGGTGAAATTTGAAAATTTTCATAGTTGCAGAATGTCTATGGTAGAAATTGGGAAAAAGTTAAGCAAAAATCCCCAAATTCTACAGCGGAATTCACAAGGAATTGATTCACATAAAAATGAATGTGCATAGGTCGGCGCACTAAAAATGCATGTTGCAGAATGTCTATGGTAGAAATTGGGAAAAAGTTAAGCAAAAATCCCCAATTTCTACAGCGGAATTCACAAGGAATTGATTCACATAAAAATGAATGTGCGTAGGTCAGCGCACTAAAAATGCATGTTGCACAGTAAAAATCTTGTGATAGGTAAAATTTGACACTATGCGACAATATAATTGTGTGCTGGTGTGCGCGCTAAATTTTGGTGTCGCGCGGAAAAAATGTTAGTGTGCAGGTGTGCGCGCTAAATTTTGGTGCCACGCGGAAACATTTTAGTGTGCCGGTATACGCACTAAATATCGACGCCGTGCGGAAAAATGTTGGTGTACAGGAGCACGTGCTAAATTTATCATATCGTAGTGTGCATACACATAAGAAGTGTGCGCGGTGTGCACATTCATAATAATGGTGCACGTGGTGTGTGCAGTATTGGCTTAGCGTAGTGGAGTTCGGTAGCTGCACGCGCAATGTGGGTAAATGTTGTCGCACAACAGTTTAGTTAATGGTGCACATAGAGTATTGGTGCGTGATGAGGGTGTAATAAACCTTGGCATGGTGCAGCATGACATTTGAAATACACACGGAATATCAGCACGCGGTACAAAAACTGTGCATGGTGGATATTGGTGTGCGACATAAAAGTAGTGCACGCAAGTTATTGGCGCGATAGAGAAGTGATGCACAGTCGTTTTAAAGTGCACGAAGCACGATTTACTTTGTGTTGTTGTTGTGCATGATGAATATGGGTTTACAGGTTGAAATTTGTGCACGCAATTTGATTGAAGGGTGAACAACAGCAAAAAACCAGTGATTTTCTGTGATGTTTTATATCATTTGAATGCCATCTTTTTGTAGTGTATTTTTTAGGCCCTTAAGAGCGTTTTTAGCAATGAAAAAACCATGCGAACAGAGGTGCACTTTGTCTCTATAGCTCAAATAAAAGAGCTCGGAGAGAGCCTTGTAATGGTGTAAACCATTCATCAAACGAAGCTTTTATGAGAAAGTTACAGCACAAACAGTGAAGGGTAAATTTTAAGACCCATCTAACTTCAAAGGGCCATAACTTTCTTCTCCAGAATCAGATTGAGGCACAGGAGAAGTCAATGGAAATATATGGAAACATAGAAGATATTCCAAGAGCTGAATTAAATTTATGGGCATGTTAAAAGTGTTTAATATGGAAAATAAGGTACCTGTAGCATACCAGTTACAATATGGTATTTTGGTCTGGAATTTCAGCAGGTTGTAACTAGCATCCTAGAACCCAGAAAGAGGTGAAACTTGGACAGAGTGTCCATAAGATGTATATGAAGAAACCCAATTGAGCGCCTACAAAAATTCCAAAGGAGTAGGAGTAAAAGTGCACTGAGGACAGTGCATAAATAAAGGGAGGGGATTGTAATATCCCTAGGCCAAACCTATTTGTAAATGTAAATGCAAATGTACTTAAGCTAGTGAGATGTTTTGATATCATTTTTGTATGCACATTTCACGGTATAGTGCGCACATGTACTGTGCAGTAAAATGAGGAAATTTGTGCATTCCAGAATACCGTGCACAACAACACAAGTGCGTGTGATTTTGAGGCCAGGTAGCCTTTTGTGTATATGCTGTGTTTTCTAGGCTGGTGAGCCAGTTATTATAAGCTAGGATCCTTATGATTTGATTAGGCCAGGGAGCCTAGATGTTAAAGTCTAGTGCACCTATTTTTGTATATGTCTCATAATTAATATAAAATACATCGATGCACGCAGACCGACCACGATAAAAGAGATGGGGCACTAAACTCCACTAGTTAGGGAAAGGGAGAGACCTAAAATTTAAGGAAAAGGGCTAAGCTAGGGAGCTTAAGCCAAAAAGGAATATTATGTTAATATTTCTTAAATCATAAAGTATGGATAATTATTTTATCCTAAGTTCTAAAGTTGGGGACAAGTGGGCCAAAGTAGATTCGAACATGACAAGTGTCAAGTTGGGGACATGCATACATATTGTTTGGAATTAGTTCATTTTCCTATCTTTTCCATGAATCTTTTCCATCATTCTTCCCATCATTTTTTTCCATTATTCAGTCATCCAGTCAATCATCCATGAGCATGTACACACCGATTGAGCTATCCTTCGTATCTTCATGACTGTACCTGAACTTGTATCAATTGACGTTTTGTGCTGGTGTATTTGGTTAGCCTAGGAATTGGAATGAAGAAGCGGGTTGTTAGGCCCGTGGGATATTGAAGAGGCAGGTTGTCAGGCCCGTGAGAAATTCTCTGGGTGAGATAATTGTTGGGAATTGATTTCCTGAAGGTGATAAACTGCAGTTACGGTGCTCTGAGACTTCCTATCCGGCCAGTTGCTGAAGCCTGGAAAGGAAGTGGGGCAGCCGAAGGACTGCTGAGCAGAGAAGGAGCACACTTCCTGGGTGGGATATGCATGTGGGGAATGAGGGATTGTAGGTTGTTAGTTTGATTTGGCACCTGAGACGAAGTCTTTCCTGTTGTCTATGAGCCTTTAGCCTGGTTAGGAATTGTTGATACTGAGAGGGGGGTGAATCAGTATCAAGTACAATTTAAAAACCTTTTCCAACTTATACTTAAACCATTCAATTATATCCAATGAGAAATTAACAATAGTATAAGAGTTACACCAATACACCACAATACACCATGCAC